>JAWQEG010007882.1:10000-25320 GCA_033782935.1 Petrolisthes cinctipes
TGGAGAAGGGAGAAAAACCCAAGAAGACAGTTGAGGAGGGATTAGAAGAAAGTGAGGAATCAAATAAGAAGGAAAAGAAAATGAAGAAGAAAAAGAAGAAGAAGAAGAAGCAACCTGGAGGAAGTGACGAGCCCGGCAGGAATTCAAAACACTTTCGGGTTCCTCACAAGGCATCTCGTGCTCCTACCAAGGAGAGGCCTGTGGATATACACATTGTAGGTGATTCCCAGGCACGAGGGCTGCAACCCCTAATGGCAGATCGCCTTCACACTTCTGTGAAGGTGAATTGTTTGCCAGGTTATGGCAATGCTGACCTCCGAAAGGAAGCTGAGAGGATCCAAACGTCCAGATCTTCTGTCATTGCACTCATGGTGAGTGGTAATGACATCTACCTGAGAAATGGTAGAGTAGGCCTGACCGAAGGAGTCCTCTCGGATGTGATCGGTGCAGTAGATGACTGTGGGTTAAAAACCCGCAGAAGGGTAGTTGTCGGCATGCTCCCAAGGAGAGGCCCTTTAGGGACTGCTCTGTCAAAGAACATTGCAGTAAATCAGCGCCTGGCTGATTTGTGTACTGCCGAGGGGGTGTTCTTTGTGGACCCCTACACCTCACTCTTTGGTAGAGACGACCTCTACCAGAGGGATGGCACACATCTCTCACTAAAGGGGAAAGAAGTGCTTTCCAAATTAATGGAAGACGCCGTCCGACGATGTCTCAGGAGCACTCGACCGAGCGTGGAGGAGAGCCCTCGTCGCTATGCTAGAGTGACCCCAGAGAAGACATTCGCTGAGATCCTGAAGAAGGATATCCCCAGCACTACCAAGACAATGACCAAACCGGGAAACGGAGGAGTATAGGGAGCCCTGCAGTTGGGGGTTCCCTGAAGGTTCTATTGTTCAACGCCAGGTCCATCCGAAACAAGTTTTTGGAACTGCGGGCCCTCGTTGCGACAGAGGAACCCGAGATGGTGGCCATAACGGAGTCATGGTTGAGAACCTCAGACAGAGATCTTGAAGGGGAATTCGTGATTCCAGGCTACCAACTCTTCCACAAAGATAGAGAGGACAGAGGGGGTGGTGGTGTGCTGTTGTATGTAAAGAACTCCATCAAATCGATGACCTGCAACATCACATCGAACCACGAGCTCCTTGGAGTTGACCTAGAAATAGGCACTGCAAAATACAGAACCCTGCTGCTTTATAGACCCCCTGGACAACTCAATGAGATGGACAGGGACCTATACCAGTTGCTGGGTGAACTAGTGGACGGCAGGGTGTGCATCCTTATGGGGGACTTCAACACACATGTTGACTGGGAAACCAGAGAGCCCTCTGCCGAGAACACACCACTCTTGGAGTTTGTAAATGATGAATTCCTCACTCAATGGGTAAGGGAGCCAACAAGAGGTGCTAACATACTCGACTTGGTCCTCACCTCAGAGGATGACATCATTCAAGACCTCTCTGTAAACGAAGAAATAGGTGGAAGCGACCACAAGCTTATAAGATTTTCAGTTAAAGTCCCTAATATGGAGTCCATGACCCCGGTGCATAGAAAATTAGACATGGGGAGAGCGAACTTTGCAGGTCTTCGTGAAAGTGTTGCTGAAATGGAACTAGAGGAGGGAGAGAGTGCTGATGATCTGTGGAGGTCATTCTTGTTTTCCTTCATGGAACTTCAGTCGCGCTTTATTCCTCTGAAGGGAACAGGTCAGAAGTTCATTCAACCTAAGTGGTTTAATCGGGAAATCCGTAACCTACTAAGGGAGAGGAGAACTGCGTATCGTCGAGCGAAGACATCTGGGGACTTTGACGGTCATAGAAGACTGAATCGAAACGTGAAGTCCAAAATAAGGGCGGCTAAGCGTGCTGAGGAGGTCCGTGTGGCTAGACTCTGCAAAGAGAACCCCAAGGAGTTTTTCAGTTATGTGAATGGCCGTAAACCAATCCGACGCAGGATCGGTCCCTTGGTGAATGAGGATGGAGCATTGATGCACTCTGATGCAGAAAATGCTAACCTCTTAAATGAGTATTTCTCTTCAGTGTTCTCTGAGGAGAGTGGTCCCATTCCCGAACCTTTGGACTCCTTCAGTGAGAAGTTGGAGTCAATGGTCTTCACCCAAGAAGAAATCGAGAGAAAAATAATCGAATTAAAAGCAAACAAGTCCCCCGGTCCGGATGGGTTCTTACCTAGAGTGCTGAAAGAAGTGCATGGTGAAGTATCACGGCACCTGTGCATGGTCTTCAACAGGATAATCCAGACTGGATGCGTTCCTAGAGACTGGCGTGAGGCAGAGGTGACTCCTATCTTCAAGAAGGGAGATGCTAGCCAACCGTCAAACTACAGACCCATCAGTTTAACCTCGATAGTCTGTAAACTCATGGAGAGCATCATGGTGGACAAAATAACAGCACACTTAGAATCAAATTTGCTACTGAGGGGTTCCCAGCATGGGTTCCGGCAGCACCGGTCATGCCTCACAAATCTGGTGGAATTCTTCCATTTTGTTTTCAGTGAGCATGATCGGGATAAAGCGGTCGATGTTGTCTACTTAGACTTTCAGAAAGCCTTTGATAAGGTACCCCACCGCCGCCTCCTTCGGAAAGTGCGTGCACTGGGCATAGACGGAAATGTGGCAAATTGGATAGAGAACTGGCTAAGTGACAGACGGCAGCGGGTGGTAGTGAATGGACAGGCTTCAGAGTGGGTGCCCGTTACTAGCGGTGTTCCCCAAGGTTCTGTTCTGGGACCACTACTGTTTATCATCTATGTTAATGACGTGGATGGTGACATGGTTGCCAAGATTTCCAAATTCGCCGATGATACTAAGCTTGGTATGAATGTCGCGAAAGAAGGAAATACTACCCGCTTACAAGAAGATCTTAGGAAGATCGGGGAGTGGTCTGACACGTGGCAAATGCCATTTAACGTGAACAAATGCAAAGTTATGCATATAGGCCACAGAAACCCCCGAACAGAGTATAACCTTAAGGGCAATGCTCTCGTAAGCACTGATACTGAGAAAGACTTGGGTGTAACTATCACCAGTGACCTCAAGTTCTCAAAGCAGTGTATTGAGGCTGAGAAGAAAGCCCAAAGGATGTTAGGGTACATAAAGCGACAGTTTGGATACCGGAACAAGGAGATAGTACTTTGTCTGTACAATTCCCTTGTCCGACCGCACCTGGAGTATGCAGTCCAGTTTTGGAGTCCTTTTTACCGAAAGGATATCGCGAGATTGGAACGAGTGCAAGCCAGGGCAACCAAACTTATACCCTCTCTTAGACACAAGAGCTATAAAGATCGGTTGGTAGAACTCGACCTGTTCTCTTTGGAAACCCGGAGACTGCGTGGTCAGCTTATCGAAGTGTTTAAAATACTACGAGGCTTTGACAATGTAGACTACAGGGACATTTTCCAACTCAGTGAGGGCACAACCAGGAATCATGGCTACAAACTTGAACTGAAGCGATACAACCGTGATCTGTGTGGTAAGTTCTTTACATACAGCATCTGCGGTACTTGGAACGCGCTTCCTGCTGATGTAGTCAACAGCAACTCTGTGGATCAGTTCAAGTCCAGATTAGACAAAGCCTTAAATCACCGTCTAGGTGTTTAAGCCGTTGTGCGAGTGTTCCTTGATGGTTTCACATGACACATTCGAGGACGGTCGCCTACTTGCGCAACTAAACCCACAGGTACCCTCTTTGTATGGATCGTAAGGTCTTCTAGGGTACTTCTTTTCCTTGTAACTCCTTGTAACTCTTATATTATTTCTCCTACCCTTCCTTGCCTTTTGTTGTGCCTTATGCCCTTCTTTCACACAACGCCTCGCCCTCCTTCTTTATAATTCTCCTCAGGCCATTTACTGTATAGGCCTTCCGGATCACAGGGGCGTATGAGACAATCAGATTCAAGTGTTTTATTATAGTTTTTGCTTCATCGATGGCGACTCAATTAATTTCATCACAAAATCTATTCATCCTTTTCGTTCCTTTGTTTCTCTGTTTTTATTTTTGTTTATTAATTTGTTTGTTGTTTTCTTATTTTTTTGCTGCACTTACATTATCCAAAATACTGTAGAAATAGAACTACTACTACTACTACTACTACTACTACTACTACTACTACTACTACTACTACTACTACTACTACTACTACTACTACTACTACTACTACTACTACTACTACTACTACTACTACTACTACTACTACTACTACTACTACTACTACTACTATTACTATTACTATTACTACTACTATTACTACTACTATTACTACTACTACTACTACTACTACTACTACTACTACTACTACTACTACGACTACGACTACGACTAATAATAATAATAATAATAATAATAATAATATAATTAATAAATAAATAAAATTAATCAATCAATCAATAAATAGATAAATAAATAAATAAACCCAACTTTTCAAAATCGTACGTGAAAAGAGAGAGAGAGAGAGACACATTGCACTCCATCTCTTTGGCTGATATGACCCTCCTGCCCTCAAGGCCTCCTCGTCGTATCTCTTCTCTCCCCCCCCACTCTCTCCCTTCTCTCCCTCTCCTCCCCCCCTCTCTCTCCCTTCTCTCCCTCTCCTCTCCTATCCCCCCCCTCTCCCTTCTCTCCCTCTCCTCTCCTCCCCTCTCCCTTCTCTCCCTCTCCTCTCCTCCCCCCTCTCTCTCCCTTCTCTCCCTCTCCTCTCCTTCCCTCTCCCCCTCTCCCCCTCTCCATTCTCTCTCTCTCCTCTCCTCGTTCAGTTTTGGAGTGTGTGTGACAAATAGGTTCTCCCCCCACTTCTTACGACGTCATAAAAGATCATTCAGCACAGGTGTCGCTTCTGCTGCTGTTGGTATCTCCTCCTGCTGTTGGTGTCTTATGGTGTGCATGGGTGAATCTGGAGCAAAATGATTCCTCCATAAACTCTTCCGGGAGTAAATGATTCCTCCATAAACTCTTCTCAAACAACAGAACGAACGCCATTATTTTTGTTCATATGGTCCTGTTTCCTGCTGTTGGTGTCTTATGGTGTGCATGGGTGAATCTGGAGCAAAATGATTCCTCCATAAACTATTCCCAGGCAACAGAACGAACGCCACTATGGGAGTAAATGATTCCTCCATAAACTATTCTCAAGCAACAGAACGCACGCCATTATCTTTGTTCATCTGGTCCTGTTTCCTGGCATACTTTATCAGAAGAATCAAGTCACTCCAATGTAACAAAAGTGAATTACCCCTCTTAAGTGACCCTGTGATGTAGTCAGAAATTTGGAGGTAAATGAGTCCTTCAAATATTGCCACGAAACACCACCTACCTATATGGAAGGAGTTTGTTTGTTTCGTGGCATAGTCAGGAGGAATCAGAAGCCTCCAATTCTCGTTCACGATCACAGGGTCCTTAAGGGTGGATGATTCTCTTGTTGGTAAGTTGGAGGCTACTGATTCCTCCTAAATATACCAGAAAACAGACGCTCTCTAGGGTACTAAAAGGGGGATCTGTTTCTTAGCACAGTTTGGGGGAATCAGAGACCTTCAAAATCAAAACAAACAAAATTAATATCTCTTTAAGGACCCTGTGATCATGTATGAAAATTGGAGGCTTCTGATTCCTCCTGACCATGCCACGAAACAAGCTCCTTCCAAAAATTATAGGTGTGTGTGTGTGTGTGTGTTTCGTGGCAATATTTGAAGGACTTATTTACCTCCAATTTTCTGACTACATCACATGGTCCCCTTAGAGTGTATACTGACCATTTGGTACATTGGAGTGCCTTGATTCCTCCACCATTGTATGTCACGAAACAGGACCACCAGATTAACAGAGATAATTGATGGTCTGCCTGTTGCTTGGAATAGTTTGGAGGATTCAGTTGCTCCAGATTTACCAACACAGTACAGTACATAGGGACAATAAAAAGGCCATAAAAGACAGATTTCCGATATAGTGTATATATAAATATGTGGAAATATATATGTATGTATATGTATGTATATATATGTATGTATATGTATAAATTTTTAGTAGTTATACACGGAGAAGTAGAGCCACGTTGTCAAACTATGATTTCATTTGAAGTTTCCATAAACAAAATGAAAAATGAAAAATAAAAAAAAATGTTGTATTTCCCAGTATTCCACGAATTTGAGGTAATTGAATTGTAAATTGTATTGAATATGTAAAGTTTCCACGAGTTGACGGTGACGTGGCTTTGGTGAAAATAGTCCCAACCTTCAAGACGCCGGGTTTTCCAAGAATATATTAAATAAGAAAAAAAAAAAAAAAAAAGTGAAGGAAAACACATCGTACCCTGATGAGACCAAAAAAATATTTAATAATTAAAATAATAATAATAATAATAATAATAATAGTAATAATAATATAATAATAAGATAATAATAATGATAATAACAATAATAATAATGATATAATAATAATAATAATAATAATTAATAAATCAATAAATAAATAAAATGGGAAAAAGTTAAGGAGGTAATACAATTTGGGAACATTAGAGTGCCTTGATTCCTCCAAAGTATGCCAGGAAACAGAAACAAATGAACAAAGAGAATGGTTGCCTATTTTTTGGATTAGTTTGGAAGAATCAGTTACTCCAGATTTACCAACATTGTTATTAATATTATCGTAATTGATTTTATCATTATTATTATTATTATTATTATTATTATTATTATTATTATTATTATTATTATTATTATTATTATTATTATTATTATTATTGATTTTATCATTATTATTATTATTATTATTATTATTATTATTATTATTATCATTATTATCATTATTATTATTATTATTATTATTATTGTCCCCTTAAGCTGACAAGTGATCAATGTACAGTCACGTGCAATAAATAGTTCCTCCTCAAAATTTCTTCATTTAATTAAGGGACCCTGTGTGGTCAGAAAATTGGAGGTAAACGAGTCCTTCAAATATTACCACAAAACACACACACCTATAATTTTTAGAAGGAGTGTGTTTCGTGGCATTGTCAGGAGGAATCAGAAGCCTCCAATTCTCATACACGAACACAGGGTCCCTAAGGTGGTAAATATTTTTTGGTACATTGGAGTGCCATGATTCCTCCAAAGTATGCTAGGAAACAGGACCAGAAGAGCAAAAATTATAAAGTTCTGTTGCTTGGAATAGTTTGGAGGATTCAGTTACTCCAGATTTACCAACACAAAACTTCCCCCTTAATTAATAATTGGGATTTAGTAAGCAAATTGGAAGTTACCGAGTCCTCCAAACTATGGCAGGAAACGAACGTCGTATTGGGTATACAGAGAAAACCCCCTGTTTCTTTGTACAGTTTGGAGGAATCAATAGCCTCCAATTAATTTTCCAAAAGCAACAAAATTAAGTGAGGACAAACAAAAAAAAAAAAAAAAATTGTACAAAAAAATAATACTAAATGAGAAAATAATAATAATGATAAATAAAATCATTGTACAAAAAAAAAAAAAAAAAAATAGATGGGATAATAATGATAACAAAAAAAATCGTTGTACAAAGTAAAAAAAAAATAATAGATGGGATAATAATGATAAATAAAATCATTGTACAAAGTAAAAAAAAAAAAAAAATAGACGGGATAATAATGATAAAAAAAAAATCATTGTACAAAGTAAAAAAAAAAAAAATAGATGGGTTAATAATGATAAAAAAAAAATCGTTGTACAAAGTCAAGAAATAGAAAAAAAAAATCTTGATGGGAAAATTAGGTGTTCTCAGAGGGCTTCGTTCAGTTCAGCAGGTTGATAAATTGACCCATCGCTTTTGGGAGGCGTCAGCTTGTCACGTGATCCCTGAAGCCTGTGAGGTGTTGGTGCCAAGGTTGTTAGGGTACAGGGAAGGTCTTTATTATTATTATTATTATTATTATTATTATTATTTTATTTATTTTTTTATTTTTATTATTATTATTATTATTATTTATTTATTTATTTTGTTTGTGTGTGTTTTTTTATTGTTAGTATTAATATTATCTTTTACTTTATATTTTTTGGTATGGTATTGTTTTTGTGGATGATTATTAATATTATTATTATTATTATTATTATTATTATTATTATTATATATTTTGTGTGTCTTTCATATTGTTAGTATTAATGTCATCTTTTACTTTATATTTTTTGGTATGGTATTGTTTTTATGGATGACTATTATTATTAATATTATTGATATTATTTTTTATTATTTTCTTTCTTATTATTATTATTAATTTTATTATAATTATTATCACAATTATTATTATTATTATTATTGTTATTATTATTATTATTATTATTATTGTTATTATTATTATTATTATTAATTATCTATATTTTCACGATAATAATAACAATAATTATTATTATCATCACTCATTAATATTACTATTCCAAATTTTGCTCCAATACTGTAACTAATACCAATGTGTGTGTGTGTGTGTGTGTCTGTGTGTGTGTCTGTGTATGTGTATGTGTATGTGTATGTGTGTGTGTGTGTGTGTGTGTGTGTGTGTGTGTGTGTGTGTGTGTGTGTCTGTGTGTGTGTGTTTCTGTGTGTGTGTGTGTGTGTGTGTGTGTGTGACATAGTTTATTTTTTCTACAAGGCATATATAGGAGATTATGTCTTCTATAATATTTTCCACGTAACGTAAGAGACTTTGCTATGAAGCTCGTTGGTGAGGCGAGAGCAAGACCCGCTGGGATAAAAGGAGAGATTAGAGTCGGGATGAATAGAGAGAGAGAGAGAGAGAGAGAGAGAGAGAGAGAGAGAGAGAGAGAGAGTAGAGAAAAGTTCAAGAAAGGATTTAAAGGTGAGGGTGTGGAGGGAACAAGTGGGTGTGGTGTAGTGTGGGGGGTGATGTGTATGACTGATGTGTGATATGTGGTATAGAGTGGTGTGGTGTGTATGTATGTGTGATATGTGGTATAGAGTGGTGTGTATGTGTGATATTTGGTGGTGTGGTGTGGTGTGTATGTGTGATATGTGGTGGTGTGGTGTGGTGTGTATGTGTGATATGTGGTATAGAGTGGTGTGGTGTGTATGTGTGTGTGATATGTGGTGGTGTGGTGTGTTGTGGTGTGAGTTTAATGGGGTATATAATAGTATGATGTGATGTGGTATGGTGTGATGTGGTATTGTGTGGATTGGGTATGGTTTGATTTGGCATGATGTGATGTGATATAATGTAATGAAGTGTGATGTGATGTGATGTGATGTGGTATGGGTGACAAGGTATGACTTAGTACAGTGAATCATTGTGGTTTGATGCTGTGTAGTTTGAATAAGACTTTTTAAATTTGCTGATAACACCAAAATTCTCCCTCTTCACTTTGCCTACATACAGTCTCCTGGAAATTGAGTATGTGTGAGAGACAACCTATCCACGCGAGCATCTTGTCAAACCAAATAGCATTAAGGCTAGATTCTCTTGTTGGTGAATTGGAAGGCTACTGATTCCTCCTAACTATGCCAGAAAACAGATGCCCTCAATGGTACTAATAGGGGATCTGTTGTTTCGTGGCATAGTTTGGAGGAATCAGAGACCTTCCAATTTACCAACAATAGAATTTTCCCCGTAAATCCTTAGTATTTTTTTTTTTTAGCGTGGTGTGTGGATTATATATAAGGAAAGACTCTGAGCAACTGAATTAAACTGAATGACTCCTGATTACTACAAACTGATTTAGCACGTCAGTATATACGTAGAGAGACTGACTGTTTTGTTGCACAGTTTGGGTGGAAATGGTAGCCCTCCACTGACTGCGCTGACAACAGAAGACCGACCACCTCCTTTTTATTCAAGAGTCCACATCAAAAATGACTCACAGGAGAGAAATGGTCCAGCGGCAGGAGGAAATATGGAACGATATTATACGAAGGGTCGAGAAGAAAAGGAGGTGAAGGAGGTGATGGCTCTTGTGGGGATGATAGCAGGAAGGAAGGAAGGAAGGAAGGAAGGAAGGCATGGAGGAACGCAGGTTGGTAGGTAGGGAAAGAGAGAGAGAGAGAGAGAGAGAGAGAGAGAGAGAGAGAGAGAGAGAGAGAGGAATACAGGTAGGCAGGTAGGTAGGAAGGGGGAGAGAGAGAGAGAGACAGGAAGACATAAAAAGGTAGGTAAATAGGAAGATATGTTGGCTGGTAGGTAGGTAGGTAGGGAGGGAGGGAGGGATACAGGGAGGAAAACAAAGAGAAAGGAAGGTAGATAGATAGGATGGTAAGTAGGTAGGTAGGTAGGAAGGGAGGGAGGGAGGGATACAGGGAGGAAAACAGAGAGAAAGTAAGGTAGGTAGGTAAATAGACAAGTAGAAAAAAAGACATGGGAGGTAGAAATATAAAGTGGCAGGTGAGCGAGGATTGAGAGCTAGTAAGTAGGTTTGTGTGCTGGTAGGCAGACAGGCAGGTTGGAATGTAGAAAAATGGAAGGTTAAAGGCATTACAGGCAGGCAGGTAGGCAGGCAGGCACGGTGGAATGCAGCAGGGTGGGAGGAGGAAAGGTATGCAAGTAGGTAGGTAGGAGAGAATAGTAGGACAGACATACAGATAAGCAGACGACATGGTAAGGTAAGTGACAAGTAGGTAAACAAGGAAGTCTGTAGAGGCAACAACACAACACAAGCTGGACGAGAAAGATAAAAACACGTAGGAGAGACAAACAAGAAAGGTAGGAGGGAAGGCAGACAGGTAGGTAGGTAGGGCTTTGAGAGTACAAACAGAGAGAGAGAGTGAGAGTGAGAGAGTGAGAGAGAGTGAGAGAGAGAGGCAAGCAGAGCGGGAGGGAAGGGAAGGGTGGGAAGCTGCATGCAATTGATTTAAATAATGGCGAGGCAGGAGGGAGGTGAGGGAAGAGGGGTGATGGAAGGCAGTGTTACCCTAAGCCAGACTGAATGCTGTTGGAGTGTGGTGTGGTGTGATAGATGTGTTGTTGGTGTGGTGTGTGTGGGAGATGTGATGATGTGGTGTGTGTTGCTGTGTTGTGGTATTGTGTGGGAGATGTATTGGTGTGTGGTGTAGTGTGAGAGATATGGTGATGTTGGGTTGGTGTGTGGTGTGATAGATATGGTGTTGGTGTTGTGTGGAAGATGTGTGTTGATATGTTTGTGTAGTGTGATAGATATGTTGATGTATGGTGAGGTGTGGGTGTGATAATGTGTTGATGTGTGGTGTGGAAGATGTGTTGATATGTTGTGTAGTGTGATAGATATGTTGATGTATGGTGAGGTGTGGTGTGATAATGTGTTGATGTGTGGTGTGGAAGATGTGTTGATATGTTGTGTAGTGTGAGAGATATGTTGATGTATGGTGAGGTGTGGTGTGATAATGTGTTGATGTGTGTGGTGTGTTGCGTTGGTAAAATATGTTGATGTGTGGTGTGATGATGTGTTGGTGGTGTGGTGTGGTGTGATAATGTGTTGATGTGTGGTGTGTGTTTTGCGTTGGTAAAATATGTTGATGTGTGGTGTACTGTGGTGTGATATTGTGTTGGTATGGTGTGTTGTGTTGTGAAAATGTGTTGGTGTGGTGTGTAGTGTGATAGATATGTTGGTGGGGTGTGTTGTGTTGTGAAAATGTGTTGGTGTGGTGTGATGTGTTAGTGAGTGCAATACAGTAAAAGTGAATTGGTAATGTATAGTATATTTGGGAGGTATTAGTAATCATCCAGCTCACCCTCCAATAACCAAACTAATAAACCCATAAATTAATTCTCTAACACCTTCACCAGCCTGCCATCTTCACACTCACCTGCCATCAACTCTGCCATCTTCACACTCGCCTGCCATCAACTCTGCCATCCTCACACTCACCTGCCATCAACTCTGCCATCCTCACACTCACCTGCCATCAACTCTGCCATCTTCACACTCGCCTGCCATCAACTCTGCCATCTTCACACTCGCCTGCCATCAACCCTGCCATCCACCCCCCCCTGCCATCAACCCTGCCACCTCACCCCCCCCCCCTGCCATCAACCCTGCCACCTCCCCCCCCCCTGCCATCAACCCTGCCACCTCACCTCCTCCCTGCCATCAACCCTGCCACCTCACTCCCCCCCTGCCATCAACCCTGCCACCTCACTCCCCCCTGCCATCAACCCTGCCACCTCCCCCCCCTGCCATCAACCCTGCCACCTCACTCCCCCCCTGCCATCAACCCTGCTACCTCCCCCCCTGCCATCAACCCTGCCACCTCTCCCCCTCCTGCCATTAACCCTACCACCTCTTCCCCCCCCTGCCATCAACTTTGCCATCCACCCCCCTGCCATCAACCCTGCCACCTCCCCCCCCCTGCCATCAACCCTGCCACCTCCCCCCCCCTGCCATCAACCCTGCCACCTCACCCCCTGCCATCAACCCTGCCACTTCCCCTTTGCCACCTGGAAAAATTATTGCCTTCCTTCTAACACGATTTCCTTTAATTTTCTCGGGCCAATCAAATTTCCTTCATCTTCCCTGTGCTGTCAAGAGTATTAAATTTTTTGACACGTAGCAATAGGTGCCAAAAAAAAAAAAAAAAAAAAGAGGGGGGAAATTAAAAAAAAAAAAAGAGGGGGGAAATTAAAAAAAAAAAAAAAAAAAAAGAGAGAGAGAGGGGGGAAATTATAAAAAAAAAAAATATATATATATAAGACCTTGAGCTAAAGAAGGATGGGGGGGGGGGAGGGGGCGGAGGAAGGCTTCTGATTCCTCCAAGCCAAGCCATGAAACAGGATGCCTCAGTATTCGACTATAGGAATTTAGTTTTGTAGCCCAGTTTGGAGTACTCATTAGCCCTCCACTTTACTCCACACCTCATTTTGGAGTATTTAGTAGCACTCCACTTTACTCCACACCTCATTTTGAAGTATTTAGTAGCCTTCCACTTTACTCCACACCTCATTTTGGAGTATTTAGTAGCCTTCCACTTTACTCCAGAACTAATTTTGGAGTATTTAGTAGCCTTCCACTTTACTCCACACCTCATTTTGGAGTATTCAGTAGCCTTCCACTTTACTCCAGAACTCATTTTGACTTTCTATATAAGTGTGTGTGTCTACAAAAAAAAGAGGTTAATATTTATACTGTCATTAGTATTTCTTGGATGAAACTTTCTATATAAGTGTATGTGTCTAAAAAGAGGTTAAGTGTGTGTGTCTAAAAAGAGGTTAAGTGTGTGTGTCTAAAAAGAGGTTAAGTGTATGTGTCTAAAAAGAGGTTAAGTGTGTGTGTCTAAGAAGAGGTTAAGTTAGTGTATGTGTCTAAAAAGAGGTTAAGGTGTGTGTGTCTAAAAAGAGGTTAAGTGTGTGTGTCTAAAAAGAGGTTAAGTGTGTGTGTCTAAAAAGAGGTTAAGTGTGTGTGTCTAAAAAGAGGTTAAGTGTGTGTGTCTAAAAAGAGGTTAATATTTATGCTGTCATTAATATTTCTTGGATGAAAGTGGAGGGCTACTGATTACTCCAAACTACACCACGAAACATATTCCCCATTCACATTACTGAGGAGGTCTGTTTCCCGGTACAGTTTTGGAGGAATCAGTAGTCCCCCCCCCCCTCCCCCCTCCCCCCACACAAGGTCTCCAACACACCAAATTAATTAAGGGGGAAGTTTTGTGTTGGTGGTAATTCTGGAGCAACTGAATCCTCCAAACTATTTTTCCAAGCAACAGAACACCATTATTTTTTTTTTTGCTTATCTGGTCCTGTTTCCTAGCATATTTTGGAGGAATCAAGGCACACACTCACTCACTCCAATGTACCCAAAACGAATTATATACCACCTTAATTAACCCTTCAACTCTGAAAAGGTTAAAACTTCACCATTTTCTATATGACGTTAAGAGAGGCACCCAAGTAAGAATTTTTGTTTCCTTCTTTTTTTCTTCTTCTGCTTCTTGTTGTTCTTGCTGTTCTCCTTCTTTTTGTTCTTTTTCTTCGTCTTCTTCAACTTCTTGTTCTTGTTGTTCTTCTTGTTCTTCTCGTTCTCCTTATTCTTGTTGTTGTTTTTGTTGTCCTATTCCTTCTTCTTGTTCTTGGTTGTTGTTCTCCTTCTTGTTCTTGTTGTTCTTCTTCTCCTCCTCCTTCATCTTGTTCTTGTTCTTCTAAAATAGTGCAGAGTATTGCAAGTAAAGAATAGAATAGTGCAGAGAGTTGCAAGTAAATAGTAGAATAATGGAGAGTGAGTGTTGCAAAGTAAAATAGTGGAATAGTGCAGAGAGTTTTAAGGAAAATAGTAGAATAGTGCAGAGTGAATGTTGCAAAGTAAAATAGTGCAGAGTGAATGTTGCAAAGTAAAATAGTGCAGAGTGAATGTTGCAAAGTAAAATAGTGCAGAGTTAATGTTGCAAAGTAAAATAGTGCAGAGTGAATGTTGCAAAGTAAAATAGTGCAGAGTGAATGTTGCAAAGTAAAATAGTGCAGAGTGAATGTTGCAAAGTAAAATAGTAAAATAGTACAGAGAGTTGCAAGGAAAATGGTAGAATAGTGCAGAGTGAATGTTGCAAAGTAAAATAGTGCAGAGTGAGCGGTGTTGCAAGTGAAGTGAGACGGGGTGGTGGCAGCTCATCACATTAATTAATTACAGGGGAAGCGTCTCAGGGGAACATCGACTCGGTGCAAAAAAAAAAAAAAAAAAAAAAAAAAAAAAATTGTATATATGACCGTGACGAGAGAGAGGAGAGAGAGAGACGAGAGAGAGAGAAGAGAGAGAGAGAGAGAGAGAGAGAGAGAGAGAGAGAGAGAGAGAGAGAGAGAGAAGAGAGAGAGAGAGAGAGAGAGAGAGAGAGAAGAGAGAGAGAGGAATACTGATCATAATGCGACACTCGGTTGGTTATTATTATTTATGTATGTTTTTTTTTTTTTTTTTTTTGTAGGTATTGGTAGTGTTATCAGGCATTGTTATGATTTCTCTCTCACATTGTCTGTATGTCTGTCTGTCTGTCTGTCTGTCTGTCTCTGTCTCTGTCTCTGTCTCTGTCTCTCTCTCTGTCTCTCAGCGACCTCAAGTTCTCAAAGCAGTGTATTGAGGCTGAGAAGAAAGCCCAAAGGATGTTAGGGTACATAAAGCGACAGTTTGGATACCGGAACAAGGAGATAGTACTTTGTCTGTACAATTCCCTTGTCGGACCGCACCTGGAGTATGCAGTTCAGTTTTTGGAGTCCTTCTTACCGAAAGGATATCGCGAGATTGGAACGAGTGCAAGCCAGGGCAACCAAACTTATACCCTCTCTTAGACACAAGAGCTATAAAGATCGGTTGGTAGAACTCGACCTGTTCTCTTTGGAAACCCGGAGACTGCGTGGTCAGCTTATCGAAGTGTTTAAAATAC
>JAWQEG010007883.1:0-62932 GCA_033782935.1 Petrolisthes cinctipes
ACTGCTACCACTACTACTACTACCACTACTACTACTACTACTACTACAACCCATACTACTACTACCAACACCACCACTACTACCACTACTACTACTATTACTACCACTACTACTACTACTACTACCACTCATAATACCACTACTACTACTAACTATCCTATCTAAATATATATACACACATGACTCATCACATTTGAATCAACTATAAACACACTAAACTCCCTTTTTCTTATATCCTGCAAAAAATATACAGAGTCCCTTAATTTGTAAAAAAAAAAAAACTTCTTGACTTTTCAATAAATGTGTTACAATCCAGATCAGGCTATACTCAAAATATACACAATTATAGTTTATTTATCTACAACTTATAAACACCGGAATGTATAAATAAATAAATAAATAAATAAATAAATAAATATGTAAATATGTAAATAAATAAAACTCGTGGATATTTACAGTTACATTCAACCATAAATCACCCTCGTATTTAATAAGGAAATTGGAGTAGAGAGAGTCCTTCAAACATTGCCACGAAACACACACACACACACACACACACACACACACACATTAATTAAAGGAGCTTGTTTGTTTCGTGGCATAGTCAGGAGGAATCAGAAGTTACCATGTTTCATACACGATCACAGGCTCTCTCAATTAAGGACCCTGTGATCGTGTATGGAAATATATTGGTGGTTTGTGATTCCTCTTGACTATACCACGAAACAAACAACCTCCTTCCATATAGGTGTGTGTGTGTGTGTGTGTGTGTGTGTTTCGTGGCAATATGTGAAGGACTCATTTACCTCCAATTTTCTGTCTACATCACAGGGTCCCGTAACTAACTAACTAATTAATTAACCAACCAACCAACCAACCATCCAACCAACCAACTAACTAGCAAACTAACTAGCAAACTAACTAACCAATTAACCAACCAACTCACTAACTAAGCAACCAACCAACCAACCAACCAACTAACCAACCAACCAACTAAATAACTACATAACCAACCAACCAACCAACCAACTAACTAACAAACCAACTAACCAACCAACTTAATAACCAACCAACCAACCAACCAACCAATCAATTATCCAACTAACCAACTAACTAACTTTTACTATAGGGGCCTTCTACTCTTTCATTCAGTACATAATAATTACATACACTGGGTTTTGCTCTTCATCAATCAACTTCTAAATTCATCATCCCTGTCTTTTTTTTTTTTTTTTTTTTTTTTTTTACTTTTTTTTTTTTTTTTCGTACTACATTTCGTAATTTTAGGCTCATATATATATATTTTTTTTTTAGATTAACAGACAGACAGACATACCGATAGATAAACAGAGGGAAGGAATGAAATAGAATGGAAGGGAATGGAAGGGAATGGAAGGGAAAGGAATGGAAAGGATAGGAATTGAAAGGAAGGGAAGGGAAAGGAAGGGAAGGGAAGGGAAAGGAAGGGAAATGAAGGGAAGGGAAAGGAAGGAAATAGAAGGGAAAGGAAGGGAAAGAAGGGAATGAAAGGAAAGGAAGGGAAAGGAATGAAACAAACAAATAAGGTGGTAGGGAGGGAATGAAGTGGTGGTATGTACAGTCAGGAAAAATAGAATTAGAACATCACTCTTACGTTGAAATTAACTAATACCTAACCACAGGCGAGTTTTCCTATACTTTTTTTTACGACTGTACATGCTGGGAAGGAAGGAAGGAAGGATAGGACTGGGGCTGGGGTTGGGGCTGGGTGGGGCTGGGTTGGGGCTGGGGGCTGGGCTGGGGTTGGGTTGAGTTGGGCTGGGATGTCGTGAAATTTGAATTGAAAATGTATCTTGCGCAGTGATGGAATGGGGAGAGAGAGAGAGAGAGAGAGAGAGAGAGAGAGAGAGAGAGAGAG
The DNA here is from genome assembly GCA_033782935.1 of Petrolisthes cinctipes. Classification (NCBI taxonomy): domain Eukaryota; kingdom Metazoa; phylum Arthropoda; class Malacostraca; order Decapoda; family Porcellanidae; genus Petrolisthes; species Petrolisthes cinctipes. The sequence continues at coordinate 1,898 of JAWQEG010007883.1, forward strand.
AGAGAGAAGGGAAAGTAGGAAAGGGGAAAGGTAAGGGAAGGGAGGGAAGAAAGGGGATGAGAGAGGGAGAAGGGAAGGGGCGGACGGATAGGAAGGGGAGTGAGAGGAAGGAGGGAATGAAAGGAGGGAGGGATAGGAAGGGGGGTGAGAGGAAGGAAGGAATGAAAGGAGGGAGGGGAGGGCAGAGGAGGGAAAAGGGGGGGGAGGGAAAAGGGGGGAGGGGGGCATATTATAAGCTACGAGAGAGAAGTCTGGGTCACGTTTGAGAGAGAGAGAGAGAGAGAGAGAGAGAGAGAGAGAGAGAGAGAGAGAGAGAGAGAGAGAGAGAGAGAGAGAGAGAAGAAAAGAGAGAAGAAGAGAGGGAAGAAGAGAGGGAAGAGAGAGAATAAAAATACAGGAGTACGGGAACATGAACCAAAGAGAGAGAGAGAGAGAGAGAGAGAGGAGAGAGAGAGGGAATAAAGGGGAAGTGGATGACGAGCTAGCACACACACACACACACACACAGGGTCAAGCAGAACACACACACAGACACACACACACACACAGGGTCAAGCAGAACACACACACACACACACACACACACAGGGTCAAGCAGAAAACACACACACACACACAACACACACACACACACACACACACACACACACAGGGTCAAGCAGAACACACACACACACACACACACACACACAGGGTCAAGCAGAACACACACACACACACACACACACACACACACACAGGGTCAAGCAGAACACACACACACACACACACACACACACACAGGGTCAAGCAGAACACACACACACACACACACACACACACACAGGGTCAAGCAGAACACACACACACACACACACACACACACAGGGTCAAGCAGAACACACACACACATAGGGTCATGACACACACACACACACACACACACACACACACACACAGGATCACACATACACACACACAGGGTTATGACACACACATATCCACACACACACACACACACACACACACATAGGGTCACCTCGGTTCTGACCTAAATAATTATTGTTACAGAGAGCCAGGAGGGCAATGTAGGAATTATTTCACACTGCCTCTGTTACTATACTGAAAGGCCCACTCACCCAGCCCACTCACACCTCTCACCCTCATCCAGCCCACTCACACCTCTCACCCTCACTCAGACCCACTCAAATCCCAACCCACTCACCCAGCCCACTCACACCTCTCACCCTCACTCAGACCACTCAGACCCACTCAAATCCCAACCCACTCACTCTGATCCACTCTAACCCAACCCACTCACTCCACTCACTCTGATCCACACAGCCCACTCACTCAGACCCACTCTAACTCAGACCACTCAGACCCACTCAAACTCAGACCACTCACCCCAAACTCAGACCACTCATCTCCACTCTAACCCCAACCCACTCAGACCCACTCACTCAGAAGAAAGTAGAATATTCAATGTGATATTTACACATTTTTTATATCGAAACACAAGTGACCATAAAAAAAAAATAAAAAAAAAATAAAAAAAAAAAAATAATAATAAAATATATAAGTACACAAATAAATATAATAAAGAACAGAATAAAAATCAACTGGTCAATTATATATCATTTTACTGCCAACAACAAACCAATCAATTTTCACTCCAATGTTAAAATTTTCTATATAAATACCCGTGTTAAAATTTCCTATATATTAATACCCGTGTTAAAATTTCCTATATATTAATACCCGTGTTAAAATTTTCTATATATATACTCCCATGTTAAAAATTGCTATATTATATTTCCATGTTAAAATTTTCTATATATATTTACGTACCTGCCCGTAATAAGATTCATCAAAGTTATTCCCCAACCAACCAACCAACTATTCATTCACATCCATTCTCTATCTTCTTACACGATCATCTTCTTACAACAAATCCAGTGTAATTTCTATTTTCGATCTATGTTTTTTTTATATAATTCCATATTTGGGCTGAAAATCTATCTACCTTCCCCTAACCTACCTAGGATATATGTATGTATGTTTACGTGAATTATTATTATTATTATTATTATTATTGGTATAATTTATTTATCTATTTATTTATCTTGGCGAAAATGCACCGGTTCTCTTCAAGTTATTATAATTATGGCCTGAGATATTTATATACACGTTTTGTTTTTTTTGGTGAGCATTCCAGTGTTTATTAATGAAGTAGGTAGCTATATAATTATAGTGTTGGTAAATCTGGAGCAACTGAATGATTCCTCCAAAGTAATCCAAGCAACAAACAGGCCACCATTAATTTTGTTATTGTGGTCCCTGAGGTCCCTAATAATAATAATAATAATAATAATAATTAATATATGGTATCCGGCCTCCTTTATTCATTCCTTGCATCTGGTTGGTTGGTCCCTTATCTACGCAGTACAGTACGTCACACACACACACACACACACAGAGAGAGAGAAAGAGAGAATTGCAGAGCATAACTAAAGCCTTCACAGATCCCTGCACGAGGCTACGCTTTTCGAACCTTTTTCAAATTATTTATCTACATTTATTTACTTTTTATTATTCTATTTCATGAGAGAGAGAGAGAGAGAGAGAGAGAGAGAGAGAGAGAGAGAGACAACGACGACTGCACACACGAAGAGAGAGACAGAGAGAGAGAGAGAGAGAGAACGACAACTGCACACACAACGAGAGAGAGAGAGAGAGATAACTACGATTGCACACACGAGAGAGAGAGAGAGAACGACTACTGCAAACACGACGATGATGAAGTGTTTAGGACTGAAAGTGTTATGGTACCCTCCTCCTAAACCTGAACAATAAATAAATATCCACTTGTCTAGAAAGGTTAAGACGCACACACACACACCAAGATGCAGACTGTGTTGTGAATGTCAAGGACGGAGGGAAGGAGGGAGGAATGAAGGGAAGGCTGATGGTGATAGTGGTGGTGGTGGTGGTGGTGATGGAGAGAAGGCTGATGGTGATAGTGGTGGTGGTGACTGAGGACACTAGTAGGTATGATAGGCTATTGGTTAGGCTATTGGATTCATTTTACAGTTCTATTGGCCACAAGAGAATATTCGTACACACTGTTGTTGTTGTTGTTGTTGTTTGTTTTCGAGGGTTTACAAGATAACTATACAAAATGTAGGTTTACGTTCTTGTTATACTACATTACTATTATTATTAGGTTTCTTATTTTAGACTACGTTCTTACAATACTACATTATTATTATTAGGTTTGTTATTTTGGTAACCACCGAGTCACTTGTTGGTAGACCATTCACTGCAGTATTTTCAGATTAATTAATGACCTTTCTTTTCATATAGCCTGTGTAAGAATAATTCCTGTGGCCAACCGTACACTGGAATATATAAATTAAAACCAAAAAAAGCAAAACGATTATCAAAACACTCGGTTATTGTACTGGGAAATATAATTAGGCTATAACCAAAAGAAGCCAAGATCGAGGTATTTATGGAAAAACTATTGTACGGTAAGTATGTAGCCTAATTCAAATCTTTACAATCCCAAACTTTCAATCTTGTCACGTAAGGTACTAGAAAATAAATTATAATTATAATAACATAAAAGAAGCGACTGTAGATATGTAACAATAGTAATCAATTCACATCTTTACAGGTCGAAATATTTCCTCTTGTAATGTGCTCTAATATACTTCGTATGTATGTGTGTGTGTGTATGTATGAATTTATCTATGTATGTATGTATGTATTTATCAATCTATGTATGTATGTATGTATGTGAACCCACCCCGTATGTATCTATGTATGTATGTATATGAACCCAACCCGTATGTATGTCTGTGTGTGTATGTATTTATATTACCGTGTTGACATCCCAATATTCACGGCCTCTACAGTTACAGTACAGCCTATTATTCCCTTAATTAATACTGTTAGAATTGCCGTAAGCTTTGGATTTTGACTATTACTATTATGTGTTAGAGAGTACGAGAGTTTAGGCTGCTTAAAGGGGATAGTATACTTTTGGTTCACTGGAGAGCCTTGATTCCTCCAAAGTTTGTCAGGAAACAGGACCAGATGAGCCAAAATAATCGTGTCCTGTTGCTTGGAATAGTTTGGAGGAATCATGCATTTACTCCAGATTTACCAAACCAACACTGTACATCCCCTATAAGGAATCATGTTGTGGAAATGCTACTAGTGAAATGGAGGTTACAGATTCCTAATTATATATAACAACTGTCCAAATAAAAAAATTCAGTCTCTAGTATACCACAAGTCGATTTCTTTCGCAACACTGCATAGAGAACACACACACACGCACACACACTAGGTCCTCCTCATAGCATTTTCACACATTACAACAATCTTAAAAGTCTTATAATATGTTTACATCTTTTTAGCCAGTGTTAAATTTCATAAAAATGACGCATTTCTCGGGGACAAGTGCCTTAATTCTTCACTTTTGGTAATCCATTATAGTGCCAAAAATTAGCGGAAGGTGTGAAATAACCCGTGGCAAAACATCATACTGATCCAACCTTTAGTTACAGAGTTATTCCCGAAAAACAGTGCGACACGGGCCCTGAAAGCGTTAGTAGTGGGGCAGAAGAGAAGCTACTATACCAACATCACCACTAAGCTCCACTGTCTCATCTAGTGCGACACCCAATAATCTCGGGGCCTCGCAAGTCACGGGCTATTGACACCCTACAGTCCCGAGGATAAAAGAAAAAAAAAATACTTTAGAGGAATAAAGGCGCTCTAATGTACCAAATGTAAAACCCAGTAAAAACAATTAATTTCCCTACGCCTATCAGCTGATCCATGTAACCTACATTGGAGAAGGTTATATTACACTGTAAATAAATCCTGACAAACATTAATTAAGGTTCCCAGTATTTATAACATGATTATCTTACCACACCCAGATCGAGTGAGTTCAGAGGGCGTGTAGGTAGCCTCGTTGACGTCAATAAATGCCCCAGCCACAAATCTACACTAGAGGTTGGTGAATGGTGTGTACAGGTTGGTGTGTACAGGTTGGTGTGTACTGTACAGGTTGGTGTGTACTACGTCGACCGTGGTACAGATCAACCAACCAACCAACCACTCAATTCACAGACACACTTCAGATCAAGATCGTAAAATATAACATGAGTAGAAAAACAACAACGACACTATGATCTCGACGCACCTTCCACTCACTCACTCCCTCACTGAACCAATACAGTATACAACTATACATGCGAAGAAGCCTAGGACCTATACAAAGCCAACCCATATTATATCCTCCTACGTCCGCCAGCTGAACTCATTATTATCTCACAGGATATCCGTACAACTACAACACTAACTCGGGGATCAGTCAGACAAATTATAATGAGTGTGTTTGGTGGCAAGGTACAGTATATAGATATTAATTAAGGATTCTGTGATCGTGTATGAGAATTGGAGGCTTCTGATTCCTCCTGAGTATTATGCCACCATGAAACACGCTCCTTCCCTTATATTTAGGTGTGTGTGTTTCGTGGCAATATTTAAAGGACTCACTAACCTCCAATTTTCTGACAACATCACAGGGTCCCATTAGATGATTCTGTTGTTGTGTTAGTTAGTTGCATATACTCGGTAACTCCTTATATACTGATACCTCCGAAAATTTTCACTCACCCATCAAATATAATACTTAAATTAATACTATGGATATGTAACTACAGTAGGCACAATAATATTAGGCTATTCTCTATTAATAAATTGGATGGCTACTGATTCCCAAAATTATCCCACAAAACAGCAGATCTCCCATTGAATTAACATTAGGCTCGTCTGTTTTCTAGCATAGTTTGGAGGAATCAGCAATAACCCTCCAATTTACCATAAAAAAATAAAACAAAAACGTCAAAAGTCAGAGGTTAAGAGTCAAGTGTGTGTGTGTGTGTGTGTGTGTGTGTGTAGGATCGATGCCTCATTTCAAGCGTGACTTTTACAGTATTTACCCAGTGTTGTAGTCAATAATAATAATAATAATAATAATAATAATAATAATAATAAATGTATAAAAAAGGCAACCGTCCATCTCTCTCTCTCTCTCTCTCTCTCTCTCTCTGACACAAATACACACACACACATCGCTTTACACACACAGCCTACGATCCTTCACGGTCATACACACACATACACACACACACATACACATTTTAAAAGCCGATTCACAAACACACACACACACACACGTATTTTTAAAGCCGATTCACATACACACACATACACACACACACACATTTTAAAAGCCGATTCACACACACACACACACACACACACACACAACAGTCCAAATTAATTGCTTGATTGTATATTGTCCTGGGAAATTAATTAGAGAGAAGACATTAAACAGAGCAATAAACACTCTTATAAACCACCAAACATACCACCCATCCTGTATGTATGTATGTATGTATGTATGTATGTATGTGTGTGTGTGTGTGTGTGTGTGTGTGTGTGTGTGTGTGTGTGTGTGTGTGTGTAATATTATGTATGTGTGTATGTATGTATATGTATGTATGTATGTATATAATAGTGTGTGTGTGTGTGTGTAATATTATGTATGTGTGTGTGTGTGTATGTATGTATATGTATGTATGTATGTATATAATATTATGTATGTGTGTCAATATGTGTGTAGACTATGTATATGTATGTATGTATGTATGTATACCCACCCTATATATACGGTATGTATGTATGTATGTATGTATACCCACCCAATATGTATGTATGTGTGTGCGTATGTGTATGTGAACCTACCCCGTATGTATGTGTGTATGTATGTATGTAAACACCCCTTATGTATGTGTGTGAAATATTATGTATGTATGTATGTGCCTATGTATATGTATGTATGTATGTGAACCCATCCCGTATGTATGTATGTATGTATGTATATATATGTGTGAGTATGTATGTATGTATGTTACCGTGTTGACATCACAATATATATTCACGACCTGTACAGTTGCATTCATAAATTGTTTCCTCACTCCTTCCGTCTATCTCCAGCCAGTTATTTTTATTTATCTATTATTTTTATTATTATTTTTTTATTTTTGCTTCTTTTTTTTTTGTCAACAATTTAAAATCAAGCCAAATAATTACAAAGCCCTCTGTACTTTATTACCATTCGAGTAATTTTTGTCCACACGATTGTATCAGAACACACACACACACACACACACACACACACACACTTCATTGGGGTAGCTCATATCATCACAATTGTATACAGTCTGGGAAAAAGTTACACACACACACACACGGGCGCGAGAAACGTATGTGTGTGTGTATGTGTGTGTGTGATAAAGAGGCCGAAGGTAAATGGTGTGTTTGTGTGTGTGTGTGTGTGTGATAAAGAGGCCAAGGACGGTACATGGTGTGTGTGTGTGTGTGTGTGTGTGTGATAAAGAGACCCAGGACTGTAAATGGTGTGTGTGTGTGTGTGAGTGTGTGTGTGTCATAAAGAGGCCAAGGACGGTAAATGTGTGTGTGTGTGTGTGTGTGTGTGTGTGTGTGATAAAGAGGCCCAAGGACGGTAAATGGCGTGTGTGTGTATGTATGTATGTATGTGTGTGTGTATGTGTACCAACCAACCAACCAACCAAAGAGAGAGGGGAAAGTCAATTAGCAAGGTGACATTATCGTTATCGTATATTCAAGTATAGTATAAGACTTCTGGGACGAATTATGTACAGTATATCAACACACATTCGTAGGGAAGGCACAGACACCATCAAGAGAGAGAGAGAGAGAGAGAGAGAGAGAGAGAGAGAGAGAGAGAGAGAGAGAGAATAAGTAAGAAAACATGAAAAGAATGACTATACAAATGACAGCGAAATAGGAGAGAGAGAGAGAGAGAGAGAGAGAGAGAGAGAGAGAGAGAGAGAGAGAGAGAATAATACAAAGGGCATGCGTTGGATAATAATAAATAGTGACTCCCTTGGGCAACAAATCAGACTTTTATGTATGTACAGTCGACCTCAGGAATCCGTACACAGAGTATTGATTATAAGGTTTTTTTAATTCTATTTATACTGAAGGCATTGTTCTACTGACTGATTCAAATATTAACCAGATAAAATTACTAGAAAAGGTTTTGGTGTTTGGAAATTAATAATGTACAGTTGGACACATAAATGAATGGGTGGTACAGCCCAAGTAAAAGATGGTCAATTTCTCCCAATATATAGTTCCTTAATTAGTGCCAAATAGGAGACACCAGCAGGGGCAGAAGTCAGTATTGAGGATGGTAATAAAAAGCAAGTACGATACCTGATAATAGACACTGGTTAGGTTAGGTTAGGTTAGGTTGGTAAATAGGAGGGGCAGAAGTCAGTATTGAGGATGGTAATAAAAAGCAAGTACCTGATAATTATAGACACTGGTTGGTTACTCAAATGGGACAAGTATCGTTCTTTCACCTGGGCTGTACCACCCATTCATGTGTCCAACTATACTAAATTAATATTCCAGTTGTCACAGTGGTGTATATGAATTCCTGAGGTCGACTGTACATACATACACACAATGAATAATAAGAGTGAACCTTTAGGAATGAATTAATCTGTTTTTGTTATTGGTTTCATATCAAAGCAGTATTTTATTGACATGTTAAGATTTTTGGGGTGCCATTATACGCTAAATTTTTCCCAGACTGTATTATTATGATTTTTGTGTGTGTGTGTGTGTGTGTGTGTGTGTGTGTGTGTGTGTGTGTGTGTGTGTGTGTGTGTGTGTGTGTGTGTGTGTGTGTGTGTGTAACTTTTTCCCAGACTGTATTATTATGATTTGAGAGAGAGAGAGAGAGAGAGAGAGAGAGAGAGAGAGAGAGAGAGAGAGAGAGAGAGAGAGAGAGAGAGAGAGAGAGAGAGAGCGAGAGAGTGTGTGTGTGTGTGTGTGTGTGTGTGTGTGTGTGTGTGTGACTTTTACCCAGACTGTATACAATTATGAGCCTTCCCAATGAGGTGTGTGTGTGTGTGTGTGTGTGTGTGTGTGTGTCGTTATCTGGTGTTGGGTATGTGTGTTGTTGACAAGGAGGGACCCGCTTCCTCTGGCCTATCACTCATCGAGATAAAATTCACAGCTCCAAAACGCACACACATACATACATACATACATACGACACTGAAAATGGTATACCTAACAACATACATACATACATACACCAAAATATGTGTGTGTGTGTGTGTGTGTGTATGTGTGTGTGTGTGTGTGTGTATGTGTGTACTCTCCCATTCTCAACGAACGACACACATACACACACACACACACCACCAAAATATGTGTGTGTGTGTGTGTGTGTGTGTACTCTCCCATCCTCAACGAACAACACACACACACACCACCAACATATGTGCGTGTGTATGTGTGTACTGCCCCATCCTCAACGAACGACACACACACACACACACACACACATCATAACTGTATCATAACATATACAGTAAACATATGTGTGTGTGTGTGTGTGTATGTGTGTGTGTGTGTGCTTCCTGGGATTTATTGCCGTGGTCGAGTGGTTGGTTGGGTAGAGTGACACACGCCTTTAAGCTCGTTCGTTCGTTCGTACGTACCCCACCGAACCAGGGGGTGGGGGGGAAGGGGGGTCTTTTTTTCAATAATAATAATGTAACATATATTATTCGTATAACTTATGTATGTATGGGGCACCTTATAATTTCGTCCGTTTATTAACTTATTTTCATTCATATCTTTTTTTTTGTGTGTGTGTGTGTGTGTGTGTGTGTGTGTGTGTGTGTGTGTGAATTATACGAGAAAGTTGGAGTCAGCTAGTGCATGTTTGTACTATTATTTTATTTAAATATTTATCATTATTTTATTTATTTATTTATTTATTTATTTCCCTAGAGAGATCAACAATTATGGTAGTGTAAAATATACTGTATATATATTTGCTGGTCTCTCTCTCTCTCTCTCTCTCTCTCTCTAAAAAGCTACTGTGACTTTATCGGCAACAAATACAATACTTAACTCAAGGCGCTTCATCCCTTTTCAACACACTACGTCAAATCACCTCAAACATAATTATAAGGGGGGAAGTTTTGTGTTGGTAATTCTGGAGCAACTGAATCCTCCAAACTATTCCAAGCAACAGCACACCATTATATATTTTTGCTCTTCTGGTCCTCTTTCCTGGCATACTTTGGAGGAATAGAAGAGCTCCAATGTAACAAAAGCGAATTACCACCTTAATTAACTCAACAACGCAATGACTAACTAGGTGGCAGAGTGGATAAAGTGACGGACTGCAAATGGCATGGGCCGAGGTCGAGTCTACGAGAAAAAACGTCTGGGGGTTTTTCAGATGTGATGTGATGGGTCCAGCTGTTTGTTAATTATCCTGACTACGCCGACACGTCAAGAAAATACCCCCTACATCATCGTCAACTCACAACATAGAAGATGCCCGACCATATATATTCCAAGATGCTGTGAGTGACGGTGTAGCTGCTCTCCCCTGATGATAGTGACGTGTATAAATAAGGTGTGGTCATCTAGTGGGACAGAAGAGAAGCTACGGTGCTAACATCACCACGAAGCTCCACTGTCTCATCTAGTGCGACACCCAATAATAATCTCGGGGCCTCTCAAGAGTCACGGGCTACTGACGCCCTACAGTCCCGAGGTTGAGGTATCCAAAAAATAAAAAATATATAAAATAAAATACTCACAAACAACATTAGGTCATAGTATAGTACTCACAAGAGACCTCAAAGAGACAACAAATCTTCATCCTTGACATACCTGTTGAGAGAAAATATACAATTAATAATATAGTTGAAAAGCCTAAAAACGAATAAGTCATCGTCACACTAGCATATATAATTATAATTCCTTCTCTAAAAAACAACAACAATTAACAACTTTCATTATATATACAACTTCTCTAAAACACATCAACAACAACAACAGCTTTCATAATACAAGATACAACAAACAAAGTGTGTAAAGTCAAAACAAATAATTAAGGTCATCCATTTAATTAACATACACAAAATTCCTTCACTAAAAAACAACAACAATTAACAACTTTCATAATACAACAATAATTATACAACAATACAACAACATACAATATACAGCAAGTGTGAAGTCAAAACGAATTATGTCATTATTTTAACATACACAAAATTCCTTCTCAAAAAAAAAAAAAAAAAAAAACTTGTATATTATTTTAGTCTACAATAATACCGGTACTTTAATTGATGTAGTCAGAAAATTGGAGATGAACGAGTCCTTCAAATATTGCCACGAAACACACACACCTATATAGAAGGAAGATGTTGTTTTGTCAGAAGGAATAAGCAGAAGCCTCCAATTAAGTTTCATACACGATCACAGGTAAATATTTTCATCACAAATTCATAATACTATTTCATCATCGCCACAACCAAAATAACACACCACAAAGACTATATATATATACTATGATTGAGGTTTGCAAGATCAAATATGTGTATAGTCCCACTAGGCTAGAGGCTACGTAGAACCCTTTATCTCTGTTCGTTCAAAGTACAGTATAGCCTAATATGTGGGTGTGTGTGTGTGTGTGTGTGGTTCGCTCTGCAGGATAGGGTTTGTTGTACCTTTTCCTATTATTTATTATTATTATTATTGGAAGGGGACTGAGAAAAGGTTTGTTATATGTTTTCCTATTATTATTATTATTATTATTATTATTGGAAGGGGACGGGGAAAGGGTTTGTTGTATGTTTTCCTATTACTATTATTATTATTATTATTATTATTATTATTGGAAGGGGACTGAGAAAAGGTTTGTTGTATCATTTCCTATTATTATTATTATTATTATTATTATTATTATTATTATTTTGTGAAGGGGACAGGGAAAAGGTTTAATTGTTATACCTATTCATATGCTCAATTCATTTCATTTATATTATTCATTATTTCTATTTTTTTTGTCAGCTAAAGATGGAGAATGGTAGATGCGGCACTACAGCCTAATATTATACGACGTACAGTCGGCGGCAGAAGTCCTGTCGCCTCAACAGCTTCACCGAGACATGCAGTGTTCATGGAGTCGAGAAATACCACGTTTTCTACACCTAACAATTTTGAGTCTATGAACATCGCGTGCCTCGGTGAAGCAAGTGAGGCGACAGGACTTTTGCCGCCGACTGTACCATTTCCTCTGTATAAACTAAGGGGGAAGTACAGTGTTGGTAAATCTGGAGCAACTTCATGATTCCTCCAATTAATTAAACTACTCCAAGCAAACAACAGAACACCATTATTTTTGTTCATTTCGTTCCTGTGTTTCCTGGCATACTTTGGAGGAATCGAGAAACTCCAATGTAACAAAAGTGAATTACTCCCTTAATTAACATGACCTAAAACATCATCAGTTCCTATAATTTTCATCCGATTGTTTGTTTAATAGAAGTAATTTAAGGGACCCTGTGATGTAGTCAGAAATTTGGAGGTAAAAAAAAAAAGTCCTTCAAAATTAATATTGCCACGAAACACACACACACACACACACACACCTATATGGAAGGAGCTTGTTTCGTGGCTTAAGAGGGTGCTGGAATAGGGGGACAGGCTTGGGGGGTTTTGGGGGGTGCGGGAATAGGGGAGAGGCTTAATTGGTTTGGGTTTTGGGGGGTGCGGGAGTTGAGGTACAGGCTTGGGGGAGGGGGATGCGGGAATAGGGGACAGGCTTTCTACCCACCCCAATTAAGCCTGTCCCCCTGTTCCCGCACCCCCCAACCCCCCCCACCAAGCCTGCCCCCTATTCCCGCACCCCCTTAAGTCACGATCACTCATAGGGCACTTAATAGAGAAATTTTCGCTTTTAAATAAACAACCAAATTTACAGCAATAAGGAAATATGTAGTGTAGGCAAGGGAAAAGCAATTAATCAACAACAACAGCAACAACAACAACAGGGTTTACAAGGAATGCTACACACACACACACACACACACACACACACACACACACACACACACACACACACACACATCATCAAAACAATATCGGCAAACAACAACAACAACAAAATAATAACAAGAACATACCTCTAGCCTACTGTATGCCGGCGGTACTCCCAAAATAACTAACCTAACCTAACCGTGCATTCAGCTACCCGGGTGAAAATTGAATTGTCTATATATATATATACTGTGGAATTTTTTCATATTTATCTGCCTAACTTCTAGCTGCCTTTAATTCACCATAAGCCTATTCATTCATTTTTTTCAACAGAGCCATTATTATTATTATTATTATTACTCCCTTCCAATAAGTTTCTATAGCCTAGTAGGATAAACATACTTATAGCCTAATAAATCACTTGCTTCTCTACTTTTAGGATATGCAATAATGTAAACTGTGTATTTTCCAACACTCTCCCTACTCTTATTTCCTCTCACACTCTCCCCCAATCCTAGTTCTTCTTTCCTCTCCCACTCTCACTCTCCCCAATCCCACGTACTCTTCTTTCCTCTCCCACTCTCCCAAATCCCACTCTTCTTTCCTCTCCCACTCTCCCCAATCCCACTCTTCTTTCCTCTCCCACTCTCCCCAATCCTCTTCTTTCCTCTCCCACTCTCCCTCTCCCCAATCCCACTCTTCTTTCCTCTCCCACTCTCCCCAATCCCACTCTTCTTTCCTCTCCCACTCTCCCCAATCCTCTTCTTTCCTCTCCCACTCTCCCTCTCCCCAATCCCACTCTTCTTTCCTCTCCCACTCTCCCCAATCCCACTCTTCTTTCCTCTCCCACTCTCCCCAATCCCACTCTTCTTTCCTCTCCCACTCTCACTCTCCCCAATCCCACTCTTCTTTCCTCTCCTATTCTTCTTCTTCCCTCTCACACTCCCTCATCTTCCCTCCACCAACTTTTCTTCCTTATCAAATTTCGTCTATCTCCTTCTATTTTCCCTAATTTCTTTATCTTGCCTTTACGTTTCTTTCTTCCCCTTCCCTTTCTTCACTTCCTTACCCTTCTTCCCTTTCTCTCTTCCTTCCTTCCTTACCCTTCTCTTTTTTTCCTCTCTTCCCCTTTTTACCTTTCTCCTCCTTCTTTCCCTTTCTTGACTTCCTTACCCTTCTACCCTTTCTCCTCCTTCCTTAACCTAGCTTCTTCCCTTTCTCTCTGTTTTCCTTCCTTAACCTTCTTCTCTTTCTTGTTTCCTTAATTCCTCTTAATTATTCCCTTTCTGTTTTCCTTCCTTCCTTAACCTTCTTCCCTTTCTCCTCCTTCCTTAACATTCTTCCCTTTCTCTCTGTTTTCCTTCCTTCCTTCCCCTTCTTCCCTTTCTCTCTATTTTCCTTCCTTCCTTCCCCTCCTTCCCTTTCTCTCTTCCTTCCTTCCTTCCCCTCCTTCCCTTTCTCTCTCCCTTCCTTCCTTCCCTTCGTGTTCGCATTAATCTCTAACTCCTCATCCTTAATTTTCCTCCCCCATCCAACTTTTCATTTATCTGTGTTATACTTCATTTCACTCCTCTTATGTTACTCCTCTTATACTCCTCTTCTCCCTTCGTGTTATTCCTCTTACTCCTCTTCTCCCTTCCTCTTACTCCTCTTCCCCCTCTTCTCCCTTCGTGTTATTCCACTTACTCCCCTTCTCCCTTCCTCTTCCTCCTCTTACTCCTCTCACTTCTCCCCTTCGTGTTGTTCCCATTTTCTGTCGTGTTCCTAACTACTACTCCTCCCCCTCCCTCTCTCCCAACCCTCCTCTTACACTCTCCCCTCCCTGTCATACCTATTTTATCATTTGTTCTTTACTACTCTCCCTCCTCTTCCTCTCCCATCCACGACTCGTAAGGACTGGAAATTCTAACAAAAAAAAAAAAAAAAAATATCACGTGTTTTGTTTTGAAATTTTTGAAAGAAAGGTACTGCATGACTTCCCTGTAATTTATATATACATACTGTTCAGAGGACACACACACACACACACACACACAGAGGGAAAGAGTAACGGGAAAATGAAAATATATATAAGTGAAATGTTTGGTCACCACTGCATGGCTGCCTTAGACGGAAGTAATTAACCTGCAAGGCACTATTTCCTGATCCTGCTTTAGAGAGAGAGAGAGAGAGTAGCCCCTCCCAAAACCATATTCTTTTTATGTATCCATGAGAGAGAGAGAGAGAGAGAGAGAGTAGCCCCTCCCAAAACCATATTCTTTTTATGTATCCATGAGAGAGAGAGAGAGAGAGAGAGAGAGAGAGAGAGAGAGTAGCCAATCCCAAAACCATATCCTTTTTATGTATCCATGAGAGAGAGAGAGAGAGAGAGAGAGAGAGAGAGAGTAGCCCCTCCCAAAACCATATCCTTTTTGTGTATCTATGAGAGAGAGAGAGAGAGACAGACAGAGAGAGAGAGCAGTCCCTCCCAAAACCATCATATCCTTATGTACTCACTTATTTTAGGTCCCGTTTGCTATACTTTCCCACAACACAACTAGTTATTTGAGCCACAGTATAAAGTTATCAATGCTACAAAATACGAATAAAAATTAATCAGAAGAGGGTGGAGACTGTCTTAATTGAGCCTCCAACTCGACCTTACAAGGAAACGATCGAATCCCACGTGTGTTGACAAGGATAGCGTTAGTATGATCTTCTTCCTACATAATAATAATAATAATAATAATAATAATAATAATAATAAAGTTCTAGTGATACTCAACAATTGCCTAGTTACTAATAAATGTTGACCTTCATTTTCACTGTTTCTTGAATATATAGATCCCGTTTTACGCTTTGCACTAGTGCTATAAAATTATTATCTACTGTAGGAGATAGTAGGCTACTGACGACAAGCTAATATTAGTCCATAAATTCCATACCACTCACGCAAAGGAGATAATAAAAACAGTCTCTGTGAACGTATTAGGAGATAATAAAAACAGTCTCTGTGAACGTATTAGGAGATAATAAAAACAGTCTCTGTGAATTAACGTATTAGCCGCGCAACTTTACACACTTGTATAGCCTAGTCATTCTACTAAGAGATTGATATATAACATGTCGTAATAATTAGCACCTTAAAATGTTTCACCTGTATCTCCATTTAGGAATTTAGGGTACAAGTGGTTTATATTTTATTTGGCCGCGAAAGTCTACGGTACAGTAATCTGTATTTAAAAAGCACGAACTTTCTATAGCTACTTACAGTTAAGAAAAATAGTTTCGTTTAAACTAGAGACATCATAATATATAGGCCATATCCCCACTAATTTTTTAAAGTATGCCTACGAACGAGATAATACTTTTTTTATTCTAGGATATTCGGAAAACTGCTGATGGCTCTAAATTCAATTCTTTGAGTAAGCTACCTAAACTAACATCACTTTTATGCCGAGTTAAACTAAACGTCCAGCAGAGTACCATTATATGACTAGATTATATTATTGTACACGTATTCCTTTTGGTACTATGCAAGAGATGTTGATATGAGCTGCCTATGCATAAATTACCACCAAATGAGACAAAAGAGTTTATCCAGCTGGCAGAACCCGTTGTTGCCGAGTGCCCCGTAAGAAAAATAATAATAAAAATAGCGTCATAACCCATCATCTCCCTTTTTGTACAATGCAGGAAAGAGATGTTGACATGAGCTGCCTATGTATAAATTACCACCAAATGAGAGACAAGAGCTAGTTTATCCAGGCAGAACCGGTTGTTGCCGAGTGCCCCGTAGGAAAAATAATAAACAAAACAAAAAATATCGTCATAAACCATCGTCTCTGGGAATCACCACCCCAATGCAGTGACCCCATATATTTTTCCCTTATCTCTGGGGCGGACGTAAACCTTTTATTAGGCCAACATTTCGGGTCCTCTTCTTTTTCGTTTTTTTTTTTTTTTTTCCTTCGTTTAATGTTATAATATCGCCTTGGGAAATCAGTAATCATTGTTCACGTCAATAATTTTACACTATTATCATTTACAGTACTTCCTTCTCCATATTTCCCTATACGAGTACTGCACTTAACTTATCGTTTGCATTTCTCTTCCATTCAAATACCTATTATCGTTGTGTGGTACATGATTTGTATAAAAAGAGTATCAGTCACCTAATAATTAGCATAAAAAAATATTGTATTCGGTAAAATAGTGTTATATTAATCAGTATGCAATGCTTCTATAGGACGGGTTACATTGGAAAAACAAAACCACGGACTCATGAGTCAAAATCTTATGAAATAATAAACTTTTAATAAATGTAAAAGAAGTTTCACGTTAATTAACTGTTGACATTGGCAAATAATGCAAGACAATAAATTAATATATAAATGAAAATAAATACGGTTCAGTCAAACCCAAACTATGTATGGTATGATCTAACCTACCTTGTACAAGTACGGTATATATAAGTCAAATTTATTCAGTCCTTTTATGCAAACCATGACGTTACCATACAATGCATACAAGATGCTCCTTATAACCATTTCCTAATATAACTTCCCCGCAATTATTTATTATAATTACAGGGATACATATACCTTACACATGTATAATATATGTCGCTCTTTCATTCTGTATATGCATACAATAAATATCTTTCTTTCATTGAATGAATGTTTTTTATTATATATTGGTACACATTTCAGGACTAAACGCTAATAAAATTTGTTTAACCCATCTAATTATTTTACATGATTCTTATTTTATCGATTAAAAATGAAATATATTGTACCATAATATGGTTTTCCAAAAATCATGTGCAGACCCAAAAAGCACTGCTGTTGTAATACATCCAAGGTCGTAAAGGTTTCGCTAGGATTAATTCTCTCCACTCCATCACTCGAGATATCCATGGTACAATTTCATGCCACGCGTTACTTTATTATAACAGTTATGACATTTCAGAGGAATGTTTACAGCACCAAGGACGATGGGATTGTTTAAAGTACGACGAGGAGAACTGGCAGGTGTGCCATGGCTGGTGTGCGCAGGGGGTCAGAGGGGGGCAGGCAAGGCAAGGCAAGGCAAGGCACACACACACTGACAAACTCCATACCAGTTTCGTTGATGGAGTGGTGTTGGAGGAGTGTTGGAGGGAGGTAGAGGCACACAGGGGATATCCCGGCCGCGGGTACAAGCCAACACTGCGCAGGAACAAGTCGACAGGCAAACGGGGAAGATGGGAGGAAGAAAGTGAAACGTGGGTGTCCCTCGCTACCATGGTGGGGATAGGGCACGGTCCCACGCCCCCATGGTCTTACCTGGCGGGGCGGGCGGGGGCAGTGTGGGCGGCGTGGGCGTGCGGGTGGGCTAGCGGGCGTGACGGGACCACTAGTGAGCTAAGGGAAGGCGAGCATAAGGGAAGTCTAGCACGGACCACAGACGACTGACACCCTCGCACCGCCCTCACTGCGATCAATGTCCCGCGCAGCCGCTACAGCCCCCTACCCTACCTCCCCTTCTGCCTCCTGTCCTGTCCTGTCCTACACTCTACTCAGCCCCCTACCCTACCTCCCTTTCTGCCTCCTGTCCTGTCCTGTCCTACACTCTACTCAGACCCCTACCCTACCTCCCGTTCTCCTCCTGACCTACACTCTACTCAGACCCCTACCCTACCTCCCCTTCTCCTGTCCTGTCCTACACTCACCTCGACCCCCTACCTTACCTCCCCTTCTCCTCCTAACCTACACTCCACTCAACCCTGTCCTACACTCCACTCGGCACATAACTAGCTCCACTCAGGAGTCACTAGTGTCACTCCAAACACTCTACTATCCATACTAACTTCAGCACCGCCACGAAATTTTTACCATCTCATAAGCAAGTTTCCTGACATGTAGGCAACACTTTCAATTTTAACTCTTTGACTTCCTCTGGATTCCCCTCAGTAACAGAACATTTTCTTAAGTTAATCACAGTAATTGTAACAAGACGACATTACTAAGGAAAGGGTTAATCAGGTTAATCTGTAAAATTTAGTCTTTGTTTTTTTATGATAATACAATAATCGTGTGGGATTAGTCACAGAATGCAATATTGCAAAACACAAACAAAAAGAAAGTTAAGAGTTAGTTCGGTTCTTGATAAGTCACTTTCAATACCATATATCTTTCGTTTCTTGTTTTCCTCGCAGAGCTTGTTATTCAAGGTCTCTCTCCTTTGACGGAATATGATCATGGCTGTTACTTGAGTGTTATCTTTCCATAAAAAAAAACACACACACACATTTTAGAGTAAATAACTCCAGCGAATTGAACTGGAATCAGGAAAGCTACCATTGGTCCAACTGGATATGTCACATGGAGGGGTGAAATGACCATGACATGAGTAAAGGAGGAAATTGTAATGAACTCCACAGTTAGACTATACAAGACAAGTAGATCATACTTGGATTACTAGAGGGCACTGGTACCCCTCCCCACATGTCTGGTCGGCATGCAGTGGCAAACCTTCCCCTCAAAGAATGTCAATGATGCGAGACCCAATTTCAAATACAGAACTAATAAAAAGCTTAGTGTGGTAAATTTTGAAGACAGAAATGCGGTCACAGTACACAAATGAGAATATCCAAGGATAGATAGGCTGAGCACACAGAAACTAATTAATACCACATCATCAGGCCACAAAAGCCAAGTAGCCCAACTACAGTAATATTAATGGAATACATTGTCTCTCCCAAGCTCCCAGTATTACATACAGTATAAATCTTACTCTCATCACTTTACCATTAAACGGTAAGAATGCTACCAAATGTTCCTCAAGCCAGTGTTCCATAAACTGAGGTAGTGTTAGAAATGCATTGTTGTAGTCCACACAGGCCCACTGGTCTATACAATCCTGAAGCCCTCTACTGGTACTGTCCTCCATACATTTGTCAATCAGGGACAAGTCTAGTTCCCACACCATCAGGAACTTTAAGGGGATAGCAGTGTTGGTAAATCTGGTGCAACTGTTTCCTTCAAACTATTCCAAGCAACAGGACTTCATTATTTTCGGTAACCTGGTCCCGTTTCCTGGCATCCTTTGGAGGAATCAAGGTACTTGATTGTATGAAATGGTTACTATCTCCTTAGAAATATGATAATGATGAACCAACACTGACATATGCCTGCAACTGATTATATTATTTATATTTGCCAAAAAGGATATGAAGTTTATACGACCATGTTTACCTAGACTGAAGATAAACAACCAGTAGAGCTATAGAGTTGTAAGCAGAGCAACACCTGTCATACCTGTGAATAAAGTTCTCTCGGGTATACCAGAAAACATTTAATGATTCAGCGATATACTTAACTGCTTGTAGATTTTGCATTTTCGACACTTAGGGAATAGTTCTTATTATGTACAGTTACTCTGGCATGTTGGTATCATACACTTACCACCTTTGTGTTCAGAAGTGGAAAAGTTTTACAGAATTTATTAGGTTTCTAATAAAAAAGAAATCAATATTATACAGAGTACTGTACTTTTATTATACAAAATATTATTTAAACTTCCACTGTATGTAAAATACTCATGACTAGCATCATATATACATTAATTTTGTATTATATAATCAAAATTGTCCCTAACAACCCACTTTTGGCAATTTAGCAATTGCCGTTTCATACAACAGATATTCTGACCATTACCTTATTAAAATAATTTGTTTGGTTAGACCAAGACATTTTACCAAAGCTGTCATCATCACTAGCTGATATTCTCATATTAAGGATAACTAATAGGTGTAAATATCCGACTCTTAATGTTGTTCAAGTATCATATGGTAATAACACTATGAAGTAATATTATACATAAAGCAGAGCAGACTTGTTTACACATAGCATATAATTACCTGGATCCATTTACCTGGAAAAAAGTAACATCCATGGTATGGCATTTACTGTATGTGAAAGTATGACCATTTTCAATCAAGTCTTTTTATGTAATTCCTTTCCATACAAATTTTATCACAAACACAGAGATCAATTCATCTTCATGCAAATGCATTCCCAAACAAGTCTCTTAGTGTCTTTATTATAGTGTAACAAAAAATTCAAGCCTATATGGCTTTGGCACTTAAAAAACTATTTGTACAAGGTTCAGAAGCCACACAGTATGAGGAAGGGATACATCATCTCTACCACCAGCCACAGGTAAAGAATGCTCCACAAGGTCATTGTGGGCCACTAGGCTAATTGAGTATGGTGTTTTTATGTGGACTTCTAGAGGGAATGCCACAGTTCACCATACATGAGTCAGAGATATAGATAGATAGATAGATATGAGCAAACATTTTACGACACTTGTTAATTGATGATCACTATTTTTTTATGAACAGTATTATCAACTTTATGAACTTAGTTACAAAAATTCATTCTTTTAGTGCAAGGAAATTCTTTCCAATATCCATTACAAACACATTCCTATTCCATAGTGTTTAAATTTCAGTAATATCTCATTAATTCACATACACCAGTTATATCAGTAAGATATTCATGTATTGTACCGTCTAGAGATAAAACTGTGACTTACTCTCTGCTACTTTGGACACTTGAGTTGAAAGATCACTCACAGAGCAAATGTCTGACTCATCAATACTACTGAGGTCCGAGGTAGAGTATGAAGATAACCAGTTGACAGATGGAGAAACTGCCAAGGCCGGCTCTGACTGGGTATACTTCAACTCATCAACTGGAAGAATATTTAAAAAGTAAAGTGCATGACAAATACATATATATTAACTTATCTTTCTACACTGCATTACCTAAGAATAAATTTCTAATAATCACCTGGTAAAGTGTAAATCACAGCATAAACAATTAACTCAAAAGAATGTCTTAAAAATATCTTACCTGAATGCTGCGTCTGAGTCTGCCTATTGTAATTGAAGAGTGGCAGAGCTTGTTGTGCCTGCTGGACACCACGCTGGGCAGCCAACCTCAACAGATGGTGGGCTTTTTGATGATCCATGGTGCCCCCCTCACCACAACTCAACATTACAGCCAGGTTGTAGCTTCCCCAGCCATGGCCGGCCAAAGAGGCTGCCTCGTACAGCTCTCGTGCCTCAAGTGTGCAATGAACAGTCTTTTAGTGTGTGTTATCATTGTCACTTATAATACTAGGGTGTACTGCAGGTGTCAGCAGCCTTTGGAACACAATATGCCACATTAACAAATTTTTACTACACTGTATTCTTATATAATTTGCACACTTTTGCTATGTATGCACTGCACTGACAAATTCTATAATATTGTCATTCATATACAATATGAAGTAAACAACACTTCATATAAATTATTAGACATGAGAATAAAATATTGGTAGGCTACTATACTTATTGGTGTTTGATATGGCCCTATAATTTTTCATTTTGTAGCCACTTTTTTCTATTACCTTAATTAAATACAACATAAATATAAATAATCTTTAAAATTTTCCCTAGCTTGACTGTTGTATTAGAGAAATGGCATAATTTATAAAGTCTTTATAGCATGTTTGATGTAGAGCAGTGTTTCCCAAACTTTTTTTGTCGTGACCCTGAACACAAATTTATATTGGCCTGGCGACCCTCAAGGATGAAATATTATTTCGGTATTATTTTAGTTTTATCCATTTGAAAAAAGGTTAATAAATTTTACCATAAGTTACTAATTAATAAATACTCGTATATGTTTTGTTCTACCTTCATTTATCGTACTTTATAATTCACAACTATTTTCCTGTCCCAGTTTGAATGACGATTTATATTCCACAATTATGATGTTACTAATTATGTTAGAATTAGTTTTACTTCTAATCTCTCTCTCTCTCTTATTTATTTATTTATTTTTATGTTTTATTAATCTTGTGCCATCCCGCGACCCTCAGGAACACCCATGCGACCCTCATTTGGGTCGCGACCATGGGTTTGGGAACCACTGATGTAGAGAGACAGATAAACTAACCATTGTGAGATCCTGTGTGATGCCCTGACCAGTGTGGTAGCAGAGTGCCAGGTTGAAGGTTGCAGCAGGATCCCCCAGGAGTGTCCCGGCCCTGAACCAACTGACAGCACGCCCTGGGTCCGTCTCCACCAGGCTGACACCAACCTCACTCTCAAGTACACCACGGAACTTAGCCTCCAAGGATCTTAGGTTTTCAGTTCCAGCTGTCAGTACCTGGTTAAGACAAAAGTGTAGTATTTGGTGGAGATCTATTATTCTGCAACACCTACCCTGTGTAGAAGAGAAAATCCTCCTTGCTAATACACAATGCTAAAACAAGATGCTGTATCATGAATTATCATAGTTTAAGAAAAGCTCACTTACTACTGTGTAATATACAATAATCCTAGTTTTAATACTAAATAAGGAATCACACTAAAACCTCTACAGGGACAGACAGTATCATACCTCCAACAAACTATCGCTGAACTTATTAATTCCCTGGTCATGTTCTTGAGGATTCCCTGTTTCCTTGCTGTCCTCTTCATCACCACTCTCAGAACAGTCCTCAATCCACACCTCAGACTTGGTCACCCCTGATAAAGCAGCAGACTCTTCATGCAGTTTATACTGACTGAAGTTGCAGCTTGTTTGGTTTGTTTGTGTTTCCTTCTGTGAGTGCTGTGTTAATACATGGTCATCTTTACTGTATTCTCTTGTTGTGGCAGATGCAGGTGGGATGCAAGTCTTACTGGAGTCAGACACACAGCCGGAATCTGTTTGTAATCTTTGTGAACAGGCACCATCATGTAAGCTTAGGTTATCCTCTTCTGCAGTGAACTCAGAGATATTTTCAATTTCTAATTTTGATTTCTGTAATAATACTTCTGCACTATTACTGACCACTATTTCATTTTCTGTCTCCCCAATTTCACTTTCTAAAGTCCTGATACGTAATGATAGTTCTGTATTACTATCTGCGACTATTTCATCCTCTGCCTTTTCAATGTCTAAAGCATACTCACTCACAGAAAGATCTGAATCCTTTCTGTTTACCCAAGTTTTATAATCAACTGCTCTCTTTAATTTCACCCCATATGAGCCAATGTTCCACAGATGCATAAATGGATAATTATGTGCATAACGATCAAGATTTTTAGGATATTGTTCCTGACATTTATGACACTGCGATTGTACACTGCGTATATATATTGGTCTCCCAACCCAATTCTTAGAACACTCTTTCAAGTGATCAGTGAAAGATTCTTCATTATTGCATTCAAAATTCTTAAAGTAGATATCATATTTTGGACTGCTTGTATCTGCACAAGTCTCAGTTTTTCCTGACCAACAGGTACAATCTCCATGCTTCTGGCCCTTCCATTCAAGTGGATATTTCCGCAGGTCCTCGAAGTCTCTATATAAAGACCAGGTGAAAGCCACTGCTGAGCCCTGCAGAGGAAGTAAAATTTTAGTAACCAGAGTAAAATAAAACCAAGTTAGGCCTACCCTATCCATAAAATGCTTTGAAAATAATAAAGATTTGTACTCCTTTTTCCAACTACAGTATAAGGCTAGTTACCAAGCATTCAGTAAACATGCAACATTACTGCAGAGAATATGATATATATACAGTACTGTACTGTAAAAAACTATCATAGGTAAACATCACAAAAATTATTTTCAGTGGCAATATAAACACTTACATATTCACAAAATATTTGGAGGTTCTAACGTTTAACTGGTTATTAAATATCTGTTATATCTGTATCCACACTTCAATGACTCCTTACATACTCTTTATTTCTTTTCCAAAAATAGTACATTAACTACAAAAGGAACATGCAAGATAATTCACAGTACTGTACTCTAATACTGTTTTAATAGTCTGGCCGAGCAGCCAGGGGGCTGCTCGGCCAGACAGCTTGAGGAACTTCAACAACAACTGTTTTAATATTTTTCCAACAAATCCAATAGTTTATCTACAGTGCAATATTAGGATTGCATATATATAATGTAAATAATCAATGAATGGTAGAGAAATACTCACCCATCCCAACCCCTGAAGAACAGAGTGTGTGTGTAAAAAATGTTCCTGGTGACATTTGTTGTGCCAGTCTTTGGAGTCTTCATGGTCATTCTCACTCCTCTCATCAGACAACTTTTTCTGGGGACAATGATCCAGTAGACTTTGCCAGAGCCATGGAGGTTTGGAATAATAGTTTTTACCTTTATTTCCAGACACAGGCTGCTCATCCCTGGAGGAACTTGTATGATAACTGGCTACACTAACTCTTTTACAATCACAGCAATTTTCAAGACCCCTAGGAACATTCTTGGAAACTATTGCTCCAAAACTAATAGGTAAAAGTGTTCCAGTATTCCTCTGATCATATGTGGAATAATAATCCCTGACGGTACAGGACATAAGACATTGTAGTCTTCCACACTCCTTGTTATTGATGTCATCTTTACAATCTTGTGGAGAACACTGGCTTGGTTTCACACTCCGTAGTCCTGCAAAATAAGCAAGAGTACATTTTACAAATTATGGCCTACAGTAGGGATAAACTACATCTTTAAGTAAGCAAACTCTAACTATACTTATCATTTCTTCTACTACAATGCTAACAGTTTCTTTAACCTCTAAATCAAGGTTCCCAACTGGAGGATTTCATGTACAGTTTTCAGATTCCAAGTTGTGAAAAATTAGATAATCCCAGGCTGGTTAACTTTGCTTAATTGATATGTCATTGCTTCAAGAATAAAATGAATGTAAGAGGAGTTAGCTTCAGGAATGGAAAAAGTTTAAAAAGAGCCACAGTAATAGAAAACACAATTTTTTCCCAACTTCTTTGGATAAATCATCGTTCCATGTTTTTTTTATGATGAAATATATGTGTGCCAATGAACTTAGACTATGTTTGATCCTTTTTCCCACCAAGATACTTGATTGAGGGGTAAAAGAAATAACCCATTATAATATAGTTAATACTGTGTATATATATATATTTTAGAGTTAGTCTGACTTTACCTAACCTAACATAATCTGGACCGGGACAGACTACCGGGACCTAACCGAGACAAACTATCAGGACCTAACCTGGGCAAACATAAGGGGGGAAATCAAACCTGGTCAAAATGCACTGGGACACAACTTCATAAAGCAAAAACAACTACCAACAAAAATATGAAAGAAATTTGGGTAAATATTGAAAGAATTACCGTTATTGCGTACGGTTTTTCTACCTGGACCGAAATTTGTAACATCTTTTTCTGTGGATCTTCTGAACTATTAACCAGGAATGTATGAATCATATTTATTACCAGAATGACACTAAGGCCTACCCCCCTAAATTAAGGGGGTATTCCGAGCAACAAGCCACACACAGGATATTTGGGTATTATTACAGAATAACTGGGTTATTGGCTAGGATCGCACAGTGTTACCACATCCAGCTAGGTCCCGGAAATTTCCCCCGGTCACTTTATGATAGTTTACACCGGTTATATCCCGGTAGTTTGCCCAGGTTATTTCCCGCTAGTTTGCCCAGGTTAGGTACCGGTAGTTTGCCCAGGTTAGGTACCGGTAGTTTGCCCAGGTTAGGTCCCGGTAGTCTGCTGTGGTCTAGGTTAGGTTAGGTTAGGTTAGGTTAGGTTAGGTTAGGTCAGGTTAGGTCACGTCAGGTCAGGTCAGGTTAAGTCAGATTAATTTCTAAATTATGTTTGTAAAACAGGGCATCTCAGAGAGAAACACCATAGATGAAGTGTGTTAGAATGGTCCAAAATAGTGGGTAATGATACGAAAATATACAATATAGTGAACCCAGTACTTCTGTAAATTTACCGTTTGGAGGAATCAACAAGACATGCCATCGTACCCAAAAAAAGTGTATATAAAAAAAAAAACTTGAATAATTTCGCGACTATAGGAAGGAAATGCAGCAAATCCCCCCCCCCTTTTTATCTTCATGCACCCCCCCCCTCCTTTATCTTCATGTCTCACCTCTGCCAATTGTTTTAATGATCCGCCACATTGTCTGTCTCAGCCAATACTTCACTTAATTTATCATACTCAGCTTGGAAGTGTGATAAAATTGAGTTATAAACACTATAAACAGTTTTGATTATCCTTGAATTAATTCCCGCCGAGAGTCAGACAACTTTTGCGTAAACTGGGCCATAAATAAATACCTAAAAAAAAATACCGCCCAATTTATTTACAGTACATAATTTATTTCATACTTAATTTATTTACAGTATATAATTTATTTCATACTTTATTTATTTACAGTATATAATTTATTTCATACTTCATTTATTTAGTGTATATAATTTATTTCATACTTAATTTATTTACAGTATATAGTTTAGTTCATACTTAATTTATTTACAGTATATAATTTAGTTCATACTTAATTTATTATCTGTATATAAATTATTTAGTTGTAGCTCCGCCGGCTGCTGGGATTGTTTATAGATGATAATGCCTGCTACTGTGATGTAAATCATATAACTCACAAAGTATTATAGCCACTTTAAAAGCTTATATTTCATTATTCTCTTTATTGTTCTTTTCCTTATGCTTCTCTTTCATAGATATGATTGATGTCGCTAAATGAAATAGAAAACTAATGACAATAACAATAATATTTATTGATGACTGCATGTAATATGCTTTGCTACTCTCGTTTCTTGTTATTTACAATAGGAATATATCGATATCTCGCATTTATTTGTTCATAAATTATAGCATGAAGCTTACACCTTCATTAATAATATGTAAAGAGAAAGAAAAATGTGGAAGGAAGAAAAAAATAACGGCTACAGAGAAAAATTTGTGGTGCGCTACGTATATAGGTCCTTGTATAGGCCTACTGTGTTATAAAGTCCCAGTATATGGCATGGTAAGATGGCCGCGGTACCCAACGCCATGGCATCAGTAAATAAGATAGGGATGCGTAGTCTAATTAGTTTTATGTTGGTGTAGCCAGGGAGTATAATTATTATCTTTTAAACAAACGAGGTTGGAGGATATGGCTTGTTCTGCATTAATGAGTTTATTATTTATGTTTTCAATAGATCTTACAGTTTTTCTTAAATCTAATTAGTCTGCTGTGATTTACACCGAAAGCAACAACAACAAACAGCCAGTGTTGCCAAGTATGAAGAAATTTCACTAGACACGGGAAATTTCATATGGTTATCAACGGAGAAAATTAATATACAGACTGTTCAAGAGTAAATGGGCAAAATTTCTACCAGACTAATATATATGTCAAGAAAATAAGTAAATATACGATTATTTTCAAGAGTAAATAAACAGAGAAATACAGATTGTGCAAGAGTAAATGGGGAAATTTCTACCAGACTAATATAAATGTCAAGAAAATAGTAAATATACGATTATTTTCAAGAGTAAATAAACAGGGAAATACAGATTGTGCAAGAGTAAATGGGGAAATTTCTACCAGACTAATATAAATGTCAAGAAAATAGTAAATATACGATTATTTTCAAGAGTATAAACAGGGAAATATTGAAGTAAAAAGGGAAATTCTGCAGATATTGAAGTTGGGGAAAGAAAATAATGTCGTGAAGCAGACCTGGCAACACTGCAAACAACAGCTGATCGATGCAGGTGGCGACGCTGACATTTGTACACCACATTATTATTATTATTATAAATACTACTATTATTATTATCTGCCGGCAGGGGACATGGTAGGCAGAGTAAGTGCAGGGTATTGTGGTGTATTTTAAGACTAGGTACACTACTTATTAACCTTTTTTAGAGGACAATATGATACTAAACTAAAAGGACATATCATACTAAACTTAGAAGACATAATCATACTAACATATACTAAACTTAGAGGACATACCGTATCATACTAATATATCATACTAAACTTAGAGAACATACCGTATCATACTAACATATCATACTAAACTTAGAGAACATATCATACTAACATAGAGGTAATTAGTGTTATAACGCATTTGCGAGGTAAGTGATATATAGAAAAGTTGTTTGTAATAGTGAAATATAAACACTGGTAATAGTAAAAATAATTAAAATCGAGTTGTGGCAACTTGTAAAAATAATCCGAAATTTTGTGTTGGTAAATCTGAAGCAAATGAATCCTCCAAACTCTTCCAAGCAACAGAACACCATTATATTTGTTCATCTGGTCCTGTTTCCTGGCATACTTTGGAGGAATCAAGGCACTTCAATGTAACAAAAGTGAATTACCGAGTTATAATTGTCAGAGAATAGTAAGGTCGAGGGGTGGGGTGGAGGGGGGGGGGGAGATGGGCATATGTTAGAAATGGAGTGTTTGCAGAAAAGAGGTGTTGGTATATTCCTGAAGAAATGCCATAGAAAAAAAGTCTTGAGGTTATAAAAAAACATTGATTTGTTATTTGTAAGGTTTTTAGGTACTGTATTAGTCTCTTGAAAAATTTAAATGTATGGGGATTTTGACAGATTTTCTTGCTTTGAAATAATGCTAGAAGAATCTTTACTGCAAATTGAAATTCATTGTAATATTCTCTATCAGATATAATGAAACAAGAAAACATTCTGAGGCTTACTCTCACGTCACCTTTTCTCTTTGCTCTCTAAATATCTTTTGGGCAAAATTGAGGTTAGTGATAATATTTCAACAAGGTACCGGTAGGTCTCAAAAGACACTTAAATTAGGTCCCAAAGATAACCATAATGCAATTAGTTAGGTCAGCTTGGTTCATCTGGCAACAAGAAATCATTACCTCTCTCTTATTACCAAATATTGTTATATAAGCCATTATAGACCTGCAGAAAAAAAAGAAATAAAATAGTACCATTTTTGCCACACATAAAAAAGTTGTTTGTTTTGTCACAACCTTTTTTATCACTTTAAAAATGTTGCTATTATTTTGTAGGGTAATGTCGGAAGGAGGTAGCAGAGTGTGCCATTGTGTGGTGGGCAAGCAGCCATGGCCACACTGGCAGCAATGGCAGACATGCTGTACGAGGCCATCAATAACGGTGATGTTGATGCTGTCATGGACCTCTTAAAAAAAGGTTTGATCACAGGGGTTAACTACATCCCAGTACCTTTATTAGTGTAACCCATTAAAAGTACATCCCAGTACCTTTACTAGTGTAACCCATTAAAAGTGCTTAATAATTTTCATATTTTTTCTTGTCCTGCTTCAGGCGATTATTCTATTTGAGGCCAGCACTCTTGATGTCCAAAGTTTAAAGTATTATGACAATAAGCTAAACAAAAACAACAGCCGAGTTTTTAGTAAACTTGTTTTGAAAAATGCCAGTGTTTTTTAATAAACGTCTGAACTCTGTCTCTCATTCCCTCCTCTGCTCAATCAAACCCTCCTCTTTATATTCTCTTCCAATCTGTTTAACCATCTGATTGGTGGTCTCCCTCATACACCAGGCCCTTCAATCTTTCCCCCCATAGCCTACACCTTCTTTTCATTCTTCCCATCTTACATTCTCTTCATATGTGTAAGTTACCCCAAAGAAATATCACGTCACACTCAACACTAATTACACTTGCTGCAGCCTCCACAAACCCACACCATCCACTACACTACATGGCACAACACCCACACATGCCAAGGAACATTAAAACAACACCCAGTACACGATACCATACACAAATACTATCATCTCTTACACCCTGCCCACCCCAAACCAATCTCCAGAAACACATTCATACTCAAATCACTCATCAATCCATCCAAACACTCAAAAACAACACTCAACTGCATACACGACCTCCTGACATCCACCCATCCAAATCCTCCCTTCCCCATGAGGACAGAGTCCACCTGGCCAGGCTGCGGTGTGGCCACCACCCAGCCCTTATGACATAACAGAAGAGGCTGGATGGAGCCATTGCGGATGCCTGTCCGGGATGCAACACAGCACCCCATTCTATTAAACACATTATTGAAGACTGCAACGCACACAACCACACTCGCCAACAACACAGCATACACTCTCTGAGGGCACTGTGGGAAAGCCCGGTTCAGGCCGTGACCTTCCTCAGGAGCTCGGGGCTGCTCGGCCAGACAGCTTGAGGAACCTCAACAACAACAACCTTTACACCCAAATCATTCCTCTCATGCATCATCTCATTCTCCTTCCCTTCTCACCTCACATGTTCCTCTCAGATACTGTATCATATTTCCACTGTATCTATTCTCTACTCCTATGCCCTATTCCATGTACATTTTATCAATACATTTTGTGTAACAGGTGCGAACGTAAATGTGGTTCCATCATGTGGCCGAACTGCACTTGGCCGGGCAGCTCAGCTAGGCCACCTGGCCATTGTTTGCCTCTTGTTGGATGCTGAAAAGTTCTACACCACACCTGAGGAAGAAGACATTCACCCAGAGACTCTGTTTAACTGTGTGTCACCTGGAGCCGGGGGGGCATCCCAAGGGCCGGGTTCCAGCTTGTACCCTTCCTCCAGACCCCAGGACCCTTCCACCCCGACTTCCACCTCCACCTCCCCCTTGTCCCCCTCCGGTCTCCACCCTGGAATGGGAACAACTCTACGTAGCCCTCAGCCTCACAAGTGTTGTTCTCCCAGTGTTGACTCAGAAACTTGTACATGTAGTGATGAGGTGAGTGAGTGTCATTATATATTACTTATTTCTAATGTAAGCCATACAGTAGGAACTTATAATAACCAGCAAGTATTTCCAATGATATAGTGTTTTGCAAGTTACTTTAATTTATTTTATCAATCACTTTCCCGGTGATATATTCCTTTTTA
This sequence comes from Petrolisthes cinctipes, assembly GCA_033782935.1. NCBI lineage: Eukaryota > Metazoa > Arthropoda > Malacostraca > Decapoda > Porcellanidae > Petrolisthes > Petrolisthes cinctipes. The sequence continues at coordinate 33,621 of JAWQEG010007883.1, forward strand.
GCTGTTATATACAGATAAATGTACTAGTATTTTAACTTTTCAGAAAATGACAGATTGTTGTAGTAAATTTTTTCTCTGTGAACAGCATGAATCAAACCAAAGTGTAATGACAGTTTTTCAAATTATCAGTCTTTAATGGAAAATACATAATTTTAATTATGTCCCTCCATATACATTCTACTGTATCATCTTATTATTTGCCTGCCCATGTCAGTTATGGGGATTGGACCTGAGTGACAACAATCAACACAGTGACTGGGAGGCAGGATTGTGTCAAGACACTCCTGCCACCGCCACCACCACGACCACCACTACTACCACCATTACCAGCAAGGAGGAGGGACCAGAGAGAGATGTAGACAACTCCTGCCCCCTCCCTGCTTGTACCCACACTGCCACTCTCACAACACCCCAGCCACCACAGTACCCACCCAGCAATATTGGTTACTATGTTTTCAAGTACAGGGAGGAGGAGGAAGACACAGGTGAGTTAAAAATTAGACTTGACTTGTAAATAAAATTAATGCTGCAATAGCTATAGTAACATAAAGTACCAGAAATGTTGTGGGAGTAAAGGATTTAAGATTATAGTATGTAGTATAAAATATATATCCACATATGTATTAAACACTTTGCTAGTTTTGCTGCATTGCATTAATTATTTGCTCTAAAAATTTAGATTAATGATGATGTGCCTCACCCTTGTTCAGGTGACTCGTCTGGACCAGTTGTGTCATCAACAGAGGACTCAGACTCTGCCATTTTGGGGGGAGGAGAGAGGCCACGGCATCACCTCCACCACCCTCACCGTCACTCCTCCTCCGTCCTCCTCCACCGCACATTGGGCCGGGGCCGCGCCAACATAGCATCCTCAGACTCAGAGTTTGAGACAGAGAATCGTCGTCGTAGGAGACACGCACGACACAACCATCGTCCCCACCGTCATGACCGGGATAATGGTGTGACCCCAGACCTTAACATTCAGTATTGTTATTAATGGTATTGTCATTCTTGTTGTTTTACTTCAAGTTCTGGTGATGAACCAGTACGATAGCCCTCAAATGCTGGTTCATGGCAAGTTTCCGTCCTTATGACTTTTACATTATCATAGGCAAGACCATATTTAATTTTTTAAGGATGGGGAGTCTCCAGGCCCTTGTACAGAAAAATATTTAAGAGTGGTAGACAGAAAAACAGCTAATTGAGTGAAATACGCCACACTAATATATTCACTTTCCCTTTTCAAGGCCAGGCAGTTCTCAGCTCTCCTTCCCCCTATAGGTATACTCATCCACGACAGAGTTGCTTCATTGAACTTTGTTAAACTGGTGGGGAAGGGTAGTGTCATTCTGTAACCTAAGAATGAGCTCATGACCTATATGGCCTAGCTCGAATGGAATTCATTCCCTCTTACCTTTGGTGAAAGGAGTTGTTACATGAATTGCCAAGTTAAAATTCTAGCAAATCTTTTCCACTCTTCCCCTCATGCACAAGTTGTTATGATTCACATGGGATGCACACAGTTTCAAAAATACAAAGACTTGTAACAGTGCTCAGCCAGTGTATAGTCTTGAAAATGGTATATGATTTATATAGCTATGTTTTAACAATTTTGTGTCATTTCAGGTCGGCACAAATTACCTGAGGGCAGCTCACATCGTTCGAGCCCGTGGCTGGCCCAGCTACACTCAGAGTACTTGTCTCGGGGTTTGTCATCACCGTGGTCACTGAACCGCAGCTGTGACATCAACCAGCAGGATGCCTATGGCCGCTCAGCACTCCACTATGCCACAGAGCAGGGACACACATACATTGTACACATGCTCATAAAGTCAGGTAAGTCCATGCTCATAAAATTGGGCTTTTTTTTTTTTTTTATAGCATATTACAAGTTATCAATCTTAGCATGTGCACTTATATATTGACTCTAATTACAGGAAAAATAACAATACATCTGTGATTTGTCAGTGATGTCAGTGCTCAGGGACAATCTATCTCCTGTAGTAATTACTCTGGTGTAAACGTTATTGTTGTAAAACTAGACTCCATTGACCATATCCACTCATATCCTGAAAACCATCCTGTACAAGTTTTAGTGTTCACTTTTGTGGTTCCCCCATACAGGTGTGAGTGTAGACACACCAGATGCAGAACACATGACAGCACTTCACTTGGCAGTACAGAGAGGTCTGGTGGAGGTCATAACATTGCTGCTGGAGGCTGGAGCTAGAGTCAACAACAAAATGAATGATAAGGTACAGTCCAGAGCAAGATGGTAAATTTATGTGTGTGGTTGTTAGTAAAATGTCTACAACTAGTAGAATTAACCAATTTCTAATTAGTGATGCTCAGGATAACAGCAGACTATAATACAATAAGTGTGATGGAAGTGAGTTGCCTGGTACATGATGAACTTTATTGTTATTAAACTGTAAATGTTATTATTATTTTTTGCTTTCCCCAGAGCTCACCCCTGCACATTGCTGCCTCCCGTGGTTACTCTGATATTGTACGAGTGTTGCTGGAACGAGGGGCTAAGGTGGACTCTCTGGATGGGTCAGACCGCACTGCACTCATCCTGGCTGTGTCACGAGCTAATTACAAGGTTGTCCAGCTTCTTCTCCAACACGGTGCCAAAGTAAACATTGAAGAAATACATGGTGAGCTGTTTGGAGTAGATGTTACCTGTTGTTTAAGGGCTAACTTTATGATAACAAGATACCACACTATAAATTCACCATTCATGATAATCACTTATACATTCATTGACAGAAAAGTGGAGAAGAGCTGTGTTGGACAGGACTTCAACCTTCTGTCCATTGTACATGATAGAAAATAGGAAAAGAATTGATAGATATTGTTTGTGTTGTGTAGGATACACTCCGCTGTGTGAGGCTGTGTGGCGGAAGGACACACGCTTGGTGCAGATGTTACTGGCAGCCGGAGCCAAGGTTACTCAGTCACACTTCCTTCTCCACTATGCCGTCCTCCACAGACACTATCAGGTAACTTACTCACTATAATAATGTTTAAGAAAACCCCACATAACTTACAAACAAATGTATTATTCTAGAGTACTTGTACAAAGGGCCGTATACAAAAATATTCATGGTGTTGACAATGAAGTGTTACCAACACAATGGGTGTGTACAGTAGTGTGTCTAGGGAGTTGTTGTAATGATGCCATGCTATCATCAACATTATCAATATTCTTGCATACAGCCTAATGTTTCACCTTGTCTTCAACCCTCTTTAATTAAATTATTGGTACTCAAGACATATACAGTGATTAAGGTATCTTGACACCTGGTGAATTTTATCATTAGTCACAAAAAATATACTATAATACCCTTTCTATTTTCAATATTACAGTATTGTACACTAAATTGTGTCAACATGAAAAGTGCAGTCTGTCTAGGTACAGTATAATTTATTCTTATGGTGAGCTGCATGTATATCAAAAACTTACAATTGCCTTATCAAATTCCCACCTGTGTTTGCCTCCGCTGGCCACTTGTGTGGCTGGGGTGCAGTTGGCCGAGTTGCTGGTTGGAGCCCGGTGTATGGTGAACCTGAGGGATGACAATGGTGACACACCTCTCATCTTGGCCGCCCGCACCTGCCAACCACCCGTCATCAGGCTCCTTCTCAATAATGGTGAGATATGCTTAGGCCAGTATATTTTCCTTCTCATAGGAGATGGGGGACATTTCTCAGAATTTACTTCAATAAATACTTCCATTAGAATTTTACATCATTAATTATGAAAAGAACACAGTTAGGGTGACCATGGTAAGAACTAGAGGTAGCTCAATGGTGGCCTTACTTTACCACGCAGTATATTTCAACCCGTACAATTGTTAAGTAAAGGGAAGCACCTGTTGTTGGCTGTGCAGGAAGAGCTTCAATACTTAGGTTAGGTCTTGGATGTATAAGTTTTAATCCTGCCCAAGGCAAAGCTTAAAACCTTACTTACACAAGGTGAGAGCAATACAACTACACTAACCTGTGCCTATTTTCTTTGTAGGAGCCAACACCAACTATCCCAACGGCCTGACAGGGACGACACCGCTACACGAGGCAGTGGAAGGGACGCGTGATGCACAGTTTGTTGACTTTACAGTGGTGTTTGGTTTGTTGAGGAGTCACGGTGCCAGGCTGGATGTGGAGACACTCACACAGGGTGACACACCACTGTACCGGGCCCTCCTCCTTGAGAAGAACAAGGCCGCCGCTCTTCTCATTAGGCAGGGGTTAGCAGTCCACTCCACATGAGTTTATTTTTTTCCTGTTGTGGGTGAATTGGAGGGTTAATATTTCTTCCAAACTATGTCAGGAAACAGCCTGCTTCACTATATGAGTACAGTAGTGTCATTTGTTTTGTATTATAATTTAGAGAAATCAATTCAGAAAGAAAAATGAACCTCTTTCAATTCTTCTTGTGGCTGTAAATAGTTGGCTGCCATTGTTTGACAGTATCTTACTCTCCTTAAATGTAACCTCTTCTCTCACAGTTGCAACGTGAACCTGCAGACCCCGTCAGCCACCCCAGACTACCTGCACATGATTGCCGTGCGTGGTAATGCTCCCCTGGCCACACTCCTGGTACTGGCCGGCTTCAACCTGTGGCAGTCAGAATGGCTCAGTGCTCCAGCTACTCCAGGCACACTCATGGCAAGGCTGGCCAAGGTCAGGTCAGTCCAGATCAAGCTTTTGTTGTTAATTTTATTATTTTGAGCACAAATGAGAGGAAAGATTAGGATGGGTTTTGTGTCTATGTACCGGTACCACTCTGTACAAAGACTGGGATGGGAAGAATGGAGATGAGAGAGTTCTAGGATAAGCTTGGATGGCTCTAATAAAATTGCCCAATTTGTTGTGCTTTTTTCTGTGTCAGGTGTCAGCCGCTGACTCTGGCTGAGCTGTGTCGTATAAGGATGCGGCGTCGACTAGGTGAACGCATCCAGTCCTGCCTGGAAGCTTCGCCACTCCCTCCCCGAGTGATGCGCTTCCTCATGCTTGAGGACGTGGCTGAGGTGGACCTCTGACACAAGCTGCAACTTTAGTTCATAGGACTTTGAAGGACCTGTGATGTCAAAACACTGAAGGCTACAACACTTTCAAACTATGCCAGAAGCTCATTGCCTCATTATTGATGCTTTTTTTTGGCACAGTTTGTAGGAATCATTAGCCTAGAATTTGCTAACACTTCATAGACACAAGCATACAGCTGCCAATTCTGCATTATTTTCACGGCCAATAGTGTAAATGTTCTATGGTTGCGAGTAATTTATGGATTACTTGACTGACACTGATGACTTGTGTGCATGTGAACTATCACAAAGCATTCTCATCTTGCCCAAATTTTCTTGTAAGCATATAACATTTATACTGTTAGCCACAGAAGAACCACTGTATTGTCACTATTACCTTAGCTGAGAATAGGCTTTATAGGCCTTAAAGGGTTAAAGTTGCTGGCATATTTGAACTTATTATGCCATGAAATAAACATATTTAGTTTAGATGCTGTTTTATGGCATGTAGCTTGTAATTTGCCTGCAAATTCATAGTTTCTGTATACTGGCTCAAAATCATCAGTCTCTGATCTATCAGAGGATTTTGGGGTACAATAGTTAAAGAAAGCATGCGTCTTACAGCATTATTTATAGATATGTGGTCTATTACCAAAATTTACGTGCAGCTGGCCATGTTAAAGTTTCACATCTGATTAACTATGGTTTAAATAAATGTTCAATCTACTCGGGTGGTGTAGCAAGTGACACAGAATCTAGGCTGTTTGGGTATAAATTTTGGCTTGAGACTATACAATTGCCTGCACTCCCATGTTGCCTGTGTAATACAGTGTGTCCAGTCTTCACTTGTCCTTGAGGTTTAATGCTCAAAAACTTCTAGGACATTGGTGTTCTTGACACACACAAAGTTGGCCCCGAGTTCAAGCCTTGTCATTGCACATGAACCAGGTGGGGAGAGATGGTATTCTCTTATAGTATAAATACATTACAAGCTACATAACATAAATGGTCTTGCTTAGGTGAACTTCTTTGACAGTTCTAGCCAGTGTCATTCCCAACACTTTTGATAATTCCTTGAAATCATAAGCCAAAACTTGCATGACTCATGGTTTACAGGAATGGAAGATTGGAACACTGGGTGATGGGTAATGTAGGATTGAAGGTGTTTGCTTGTATAAACTGTAGAAAATGATTTTTTATTTGATGGCTTTATTTATTTGGTAAGATTTGTTAATCAGAATAATTGTTCTGTTGTTTACAGTTTAAGTTTCATATTTTTTCTTTATTTTAGCTTTTTAGGAACCTCTAATAATTTAATTTTTTAAACTTGAAGCCTCCTCTTGTATCTACCATGTAAGTTATTTATTGGAATCCGTGACCAAATCTGTGATTATCAATCAATCAATCATCGGCTTTAACTATTTCAACCTAAAAGTTATTTATTTAATTACACTAGCATTATGTTATGCACTGTACAATGTCAGGCGAATCATAAGAAGTCATAACTTTTAACCTCTTTAAATGAACACTTCATTGAATTAAATTGATGGTCTGTTATAATAAATTCACCCACTATGAATGCTATTTTCAGACTCTGATTGTAGCTATTTATGACTTTTCCTTAATCTTTATGAACCTTATACAGTATTGTACATTAATATTGCTGAATAACAAAATGCATCTCTTGTATGTGTGTCACTACTGTACCATCTTTCATAGGCTGTATGCAAGAAAACACATGAGCCACAACTGCAATGACTAACCAACAGCCTGTGAACTCCTAACATTTGAATGATTTGTATGCTCTATCCAGTTCACAAGCAGTACAGTTTAAATCAAAGTGCCAAACTATGTTCCCCTATTGCATCTGAGATCCCACTTCATTTATATTTACATACTCGGGCAAATGTTATGAACTACTTTATCAAATAATTTCATCTTATTAATAATAATTATTGAGGTTTATACAGAATATTAATCTACAGGCACCTTTTTTATATTTTTTGAGAGTAGCATGATATCCTGAAATTTCATAAGACATTTCTGTCAGACCGTATAGCTACAAAGGCTACATGAGTTTTGTTACATACAGCACCGCCTACAAAATATCCATGCATGCTCACCTTGACACATTCCTTGTAATATATATTATCCACTCAGTTTTATCCTGGACTCTGGTTAACATTTATCTATTAACACAGTGAGTACGGCTAGAGTATAATACCATACTGTATGTGCATATTTGAAAGCAAAAATCACAACCCCTCCCTGTAGCCAGTCATGACACTAAGGCACAGGATGGCAAAATGTTCACGTGGTGCTACACTTTTAGGAGGAAGGGGACAATTGGGAAGGGAGAGTGAAGTGATCAATTGCCTTTCCTCTGTTCAGTGTTCTGTGGCTCAGTCAGGATTACCAGAGGAGGAAGTGGTTACATACAGCGTATTGCCTGCATGTATACTGTACATGTATGAAGACAATTAACACCCAGTCAATAGGTTTCTAGCACCAGTACTGTACTATTAAAGTAAGATTTTATTAACATTCTTTTTTATCTTTCTACTTACAAAGAAAAGGAATGTATTGTTTCCATAACTGGAGAGAAACTAGAGCAGAACTATTCAATGCATACTTTTATGCACCTTCCATTTATCCATTATTGAATTTACCCTTTTTTGGATATTTATGTTTTGTTTTTCAGAAGCTTTTGTCAGATTGTGTTCTGCACTGAAAGGATTAACCTGAATGGTTGAGTATACAAGAAGATTATCGGTAACTGATACTGCTTGTATTTATTTTTAATCATACTGTGTTATCATAAATAGCTTCTCATTCACTGGTAATTCCCAATTTTATCCTGAAGCAGGCATTTAAAAAATTCATTTTTGAATGATGCAACTAACACAATACATATTTTTACAATCATCCAAGTAAACATGAGCTACAACTTAAAATATTAATTACAAATAAACTTTCAAGCAAAGTAATAATTCAAGATAATATGTACTGTACCTGGCTGTTAAAATGAGTGACTTTAAAGCAACAATTAGTACAAGACTAATACTGTACATAGTTCATAGGGTTGAAAATATGATCTATGAAAATATTTTGAAGTGTGTAATATTAAGAAAGACCAGTTTGACTGGGATACTTTTTATAATTACCTTAAGATGTAATGTCGAGCAGAATATTGTTTGAAATTTTTGGAGTTAGAGAAAATAGCAATAGCAGTCAAAGATGTTACCCGTAGTATATAACCAAGTAATGACAACTCAAACTATAATGTTGTGTGTATCCTTTTACTGTGTTGTGTACAGGCTGTAGCACAAGTATCACAGAACTTAAGTTTCATTAGTACTGTACCTGAGTGACACAGTACACAAATGGTTATTGAATGGTTGACATTACAGATCTTCTTATTGACAGCACCTGATTGTTTTGCTGTAATCTTATGGCCACCAACCATTATGTAACATCCTAGCTGGCAACTTTTCTGTTGTAATAATAAGGATTTTCCCAGATGTCCCTCTGCCTGCAGTTGGGTACAACATTTTTTCCTTACAGCTATTCATGTTCCTAAATTGTACTGTAATGGTGCTTACAGAATACAGTAGAGTACATGCTGACCCTCCTACATACGGGTGACTCTTGTGCATCGTTTTTATCCTGTCGTAGGAGGACAATTCTGTCTCCTCATTTATTTTTGTTTTCCTTCACTGCCTCAGTACGAAATGCTGTATGGTACATGGCCAGGTACTAGTGTTTACTTTATTGAATAGAATTGTATTTTCCTTGGATTCTAATGCACAAATTCTGATGGATATGATTGATCACCATACATTTTGATAATACAGTAGTTTAAAGAAATATGAAGGATCAGAACTGACACTAAAAATAAAAAATATAAAGCAGCACATGCGAGTTGATTGTGTGCGAAACGCTATAATATTATTTGAGTTTACTGTACTGTACTGTACTGTAAACTGAATCACTCGGCTTGTGTCCAAGTTTCATCCTAACTACTGTAAAGTATATTGAATCTCGTCTTCACATTTTATTATTGCATTCTGTACTACTATTGTATATGGCTTTTATTATGAGTAATACTTTAAATCAGATAATTAGATAAACAAGTTTAACACATAATGTAAGTCACAAAAACTGGTGAGAATATTCAGGACTACAGGTACTACAAGGTGTCCCCCAGAGGAACCATATTACCCAAGATAAATAAATGATAGAGGAAGGTACAGTACAATAGTTGGACTAAAATGTAGTACTGTATGGAAAATATTACTTTCCACCAAGCTTGGCAATACTGTACTGTACTAAAAAGCTGATGTTAAGGGAGAACATTACCACTTCCTCCTCCAGGGTGTTGTATATGAATGAATCACTTATACACAATTACTTAAGAGGATATATAGCACAGTGCTGATGGTGGTAAATCTGGAGTAACAGATTCCTCCAAACTATTCCAAGCAACAAGATGATGATATATGTATTCATTGGTTCTGTTTCTTGACATACATTAGAGGAGTCAAGGTGCTCCAATGTACCAAAAGTATACGTTTAATTAATTGAACTGTACAGTATATGGACAACACAGAAGAGATTTCACACTGCTCTTTTATGTATTAATATTTGTAACTCATCAGTCAATGGAAATTAGACATTTATGTTGCATGTTTTAACAACCTTTGCATAGTGTACCTTCAAGTCTCACCTCCAATATTAGGACAGGTGTTGCCACAACACCCTGGCTATATAAATGAAAAGTGTAACACTGTTATAATACATGTTGCTACTGTTAGTTGTTATAGATTTCATGTCATGTACAGGGTAACTTTATTCCTTAACACCCCATAAAGCTTTAATATCAAGTTGTATGAGGCTGTCTGTGTTCTTGACTTTACTATGATTTCTTTCAGCTGGTAATCGTTTATTACTGTATGTACTCACAAATCAAACTAATGAAACAAAGCTCCAACAGAGTTGGAAATTTGTCTCCAGTGTATAATTACTGTATTAAAGACAGATTTTTCTCAGATTTCCATGTACAGTATTCTCATACCATTCTCTCTGCTTTTTGGAATGTTAACCTTTTGTTAACAGTATTTTACATTACAGGACAGCACTGTACTGTAGTATGAAAACTACTACTATATTATTAAATATTTTCACAAGTTACTACTGTATCTTATACTGTATGAAAATCATTTAGAAATGTAAACATATATTGAAGTGTACAGTATGTATGACAGTAGTTTTTTGTGTTGTTATAAGGTTGTTAAGTGATTGTTTACCATAGCTAAAAAAATCACTCCCTGTCCTGTTAATTTCTGGACTGAAAGATGCATGTTGCCATTTATTTAATCATTTCTCACAATTATTTTCTAACTACAAAGCTAATGTACCGTTATAAATGTTACAGAATTAATCATAGTCATATTTTTCCATTTACTGTGGACTGTGGCAAATACTTACTGTTTAGATATTAAGTTCATTTAAGGGAATGGCATTTGGTTGATATATTGGAGACTACTGACTCTTTCAAAATGTACCATGAAACAAAACTACCTTAATAATATGAGTGGTTTGTTTGGTGGAATATGTTGAGGGAATTAGTAGCCTCTATCTTACCCATATCTAATCCTCATAAATAATCCAGTGACAAGCCTAATGACAAAGTTTCTGTTTAATTTACACAATATACAAAGGATTTATTAAAAGATGTGTGTGAATTGGAGGCTTATTATATCTCCACACCACTGAGCCACTAAACATAATGAATATAATTAGGTACTGTACTATAGTCTGTTTCTTGGCAGTCTGAGAGAATTGGTTCATGTTCATTTTGCCGAGAGCTCCAGCAGGTGCCCCGACAAAAGCAATCCATTAGTACTGTATATAAGAAGCCCGATGAGGCAACACAACAACTTTTAATTAATAGCCTTATCCAGGGACCAGCCTTCATGATGGTGAGATTTAACATCGATCTTTTTTGTACCTTTTGTATAGTGATGCTGCGAGAAAGTATTTGTAAGTACAGTAGGTTGTATCCAGAGGTGTATGAGTTTAATACTGGACTGTAAATAAATCGGTAAAATTTAATAAGCTTTATCCAGAGAACAACAAATTCAATACCGCACTGTATATACGTCAGCACACATTCAACGTACTGTATACATAAAGTACTTAGGCATTATCAACATTGTCAACGTTTGAGAGCCAGCAGTTTCTCCTCAATTAGAAATTAACATCATTTTGAAAGTTAATTGAACCCTCCAAAGTATGCCCTGAAACATATCCTCTATTGGTGACAGAGTTTGTCATTCTGTTTCCTGGCATTGTTTGGAGGAATTGGTAACCCTCCAATTTACTAATAGAGATTCTCTCCCTGATGTGCATCATGGCTCAACAGAACCCAAGACATTGAATCATACAGATGTCTTCCCTGTTCATTCAATCATACTATGGAAGAAAAATTGTGCTTTCATTAGAGTATTTTCACCTCAACATTACAGTACAGTATCTGCACAATGGAAAGTATCAGTGCACTATGCCTGTATAATGCTCTTGTCTAGTCTAGTTCCATATGCCTATTCTCCTTTCATTTGTCTATTTTCTTGTACCATCTTAGTACCAAATGCCCTGTATGGCCTGGTACTGTACTACTACTGCTAGCTTCCTGCATTATTGTATTTCCTTGAAGCAACACAACGTACAAACTTCAGAACACTGCCCTGAGGTAACGGTGTAAGTGTAGCTCATTCCCACAACCATCAGATCTCCTTGCACCGGTACTTTTCTCCACCAGTGATATATACATACATACAGGTGTCTGCTAATGTTCTGTCCCTCCACCCATCCTTCATTAACTGTTAGTTGTATAGTTGATGTAAATTTGAAGGAGAAAGAAAAGTACACAGTAGACTCTTGATATAAAGTGGCTAAATACTCTTATCCAGGCTTCTGTTAATCAGTACCAAACAATACAGACTAAAGTCATCTTCTGGTCTGTGTTAAATGATAAATGTAAATTCTTTTCACATTGTATCAAAAGCCTACTGTTTATATTTTTATTTTGTTGTTTACATGTGTTCCATACGAGTAATTTAAGTGGACTTGTATACGCTGACATCAGTTCACGACATGACACTATTCAGAGCTTAGGGATGGGAGGAAGTGTGGGAATGTTAACAGGCAAATGTACAGTTGCAGACATAAATCTCATCTCTTACTTAAAATTTCAGCTGTATTGTACATGCTCTGTAAAGGTCAGACTACATAATACAATATTATATTCACTCCATATTTGAAAGTGCAATTGTACATTTTAAAACATAGTACTGTAAAACATTTTATTGATAATTATACTTGTAGATATACAGACATGTGATAACTTTTGTCTGTGACTGTACAATGATGAAAGTATAAGTAGAATATATTACAGTACCATTAGGCATCAAGCTTCAAGTCTGCATATAGTTTTCACCACTAATAACAGCTTAAATTGTATATGCTAATATAAATAACTATTTGAAATGTATAATGAATTATACACTATGATGTGGTTTATTATTACCTATTATATTAGTCTAGTTTTCATTTTGTCTAGAATGAACTTATAGTCTTGCTCTCCCTCCTCTCTATCTCCTTCTCCCTTGTGGTCCAGGCTTTCAAAAATTATTCGGCACCTCACTGTTCATTATGATATTCTTAGCAACAATCACTGTTTCAAACGGCATCAATACGTGGTTCAGAAAGCCTCGTGTCATAAGAGTGCCAAGAAGTTTTACATGGCCTCTACAGTCTTTGTGGCCTTGTACAGTCTTCTTTCATACTCCTTTATAATCTTACCTGGCTTTGGTTTCAGCTTCATAACAATCCAATGGCTTCAACTTCAAAACCAAAGAGCTGCCTTCTTCAACGTGTCTGTTCATACTGTGTTCCAGTGTTCAAAAGCTGAATATAATTTTAGTCAATAGTTTTCTCTATTTGACAACTTTTTCTGAATTTGGATTAAACCAGATTACTTTAAACTAAAGTTCACTGATAGACACCCAGTCATGCACGAGTTCATCATGAGGATATTATACGACAGATATTATTATTTACATATTTTACTTAAACATACGATGAGTATTAAAATTCTTGGTTAATCCTAATTTATATAATATAATTCTTCAATGTACAGTATATACCAGTAAAAAAACATTTCTTCATACATTACAATATCTTCAACGCTAAGTTGAGTAAAGAAATAAGTGACAATATAACCAGCAATTAAGGTTTGAGAGAGATATAAGAATCCAAGCAATTCCTTTAGTCTCCCAACATTATACAGTAGTAATAGTACCAACCTCACTGGGCAGAGCTGTCTACCCTTACTAAACTACTTACTTGTGCTGGTGATATATAATGATTATTGTCTATGAATGCCATATAAACAAATGGCAGTGTTATGGGCATTTAATAACCCAGCTTGAACGACTAGGAATACGGCAGTAAATGTGATGCTATTCAGGGTTCTATAATGAGGTCACTCAATTGTTGACAGTAAATTTCTCCTAACTGTCATGAACCAGCATTGTTAGTGTGTGTATTGTGGCACAGCCTGGAAGAATTAGTGCCTCCTACTAACTGTACTAAAATTAAGGAAATTGGATATCTGGTGGTACAAAGCAAAGAAAAAAAAACAAAAACAATCTGACACTTTTGGAACAAATTATTCCTCGTCCTGATGATGTCATTCATTGACCATGTCTGAACCAGCCAATTAAAGGAATATCCCTTAGTTTAAAAATGTTCTTATAGAGACAGTCCCTGATGGCTTCAGAGGGAGCACCACCTTCCAGAGTAAAAGATGGTGTATGGATGACTGACTAATTAACAAACTAACCTGATGGTCAGCTTTAATTAAGAAGTAAACCCTAGGTGTTGCTTTCTTCATCGAGGCTGCGTTTGGTACCCTGGGTAATGGGAGGGTTGGAGATCCAGTTTTGACGGAGGGAAGCCTGAAGTTGCCGAGTCTCAGAGATGTAGTTTGAGAGTTCCTGTTCCCTCATGGCAGGAAGCACACATGGAATATAACTGGCAAATACCTGATGGGGATATAATAGGATCAATTTAGGGGAGGGCCAACCTCTATTTGGTGAAATGGAGGTCCAGTGATTCCTTCAAACTATCCCATGAAATCTATCACCTCAAAGTGACTAATAGAATTTCTACCTCATGACATAGTTTGGAGGATTCAGTAGTCCTCCACTTTACCGTTAAGAGTTTCTAGAAACTCCTCAATAAAAGGTCTCTCTTACCTGGTACTTAAATGCTGCTTTTGTTTTTGAGTATTACTATAACAGTTGATGAAAACTATCTGGCATGAGGTATAGTACACTGTATAAGTAATAAGTAGTTTTTTATAGGCTAACTGCATTGAACTCTAGAACATTAGGAGTACTTTCCCTCTACAAAAAAAATTGACCAGCATTAGTCTTTCAAAAATTAAAGTAGAATATGCTTATGAATTATTTTCATGAGGGGTTAACATGTTATCTGTAAAGAACTCTTTCCAGTACTAACCTGAAATGATTATGTACCACAAGATACTTAAAGACAGAATGAAACTGATGGAATTACATAACAGACCTTGCCACATGTCACTACTTGCGAGGTGTTTTATTCCCCCTTCAATCAGTACAATATAATGTACACAGCATGCAATAAATACATCATAGAATATTTGCACAGTATTGTCAAAGAGACAGAGTAGAGCAAGGAGAAGACAACACCAGATATCACTGTTGTTTGAGTTGAAGGAATCCTACCTGTGGGTATTGGTGGGCATAGGTTGGATTGAGTTTGTAGAGATTCTTGATGAGGGAAGCCACAACGTGTGGAGCGGCAGAGAAAGGCCTCATATCTGTGCCTGTGACCTCCTTTACTGTCGCTGAAATAAAATAATGAACTATTACTCTACTTTGTGACAATGTACATGATAACAACACAAGCAAGGTTGCCACTTCAAGACTGCTAAGAATACCACACACATAATGACTTACAAATTGGCACCCAGCTACAGTGAAGGCTGTGAGTAGGCCTATATACAGTATGATGAAAACTACAGCTATAATGGTACCAGTGAATTGGAGGAACAAATTACCAAGGCTATCACAATCTTTCATACAAAAAATTCACTCATTATCTTTGACTGATAGTACATCATCACTTAACCTGCTGAATAACAGTAAGAACTGTTAACATGTATGAATTCTGAGCAACAAGTCTGAGAGAGGTACTGTATAATATATAATGGCGAATGTGATATATGATACAAACTTATTGACATGTAAAACTATGACAATGCATATAAACAACCACTATATACGTACTTACCAAATAGGTAAATATTACATTATGTTTACTAGATTACTGCATGAAGCTCACCCGTGTATGTCAAATTATAAAAAATACCAATATATTTTGTAACTTACCTATTAACTTATCAATCACTGGATCTATAACAGCGGTGCAAAATATCATTTGTAGTTCTGTTCGGAGATTGGAAGACAATTTGCTGACAACATATACTTTATTCTGAAGAAGAAACAGAATTTTTTTAGATATGCAGAAAATCACACAGCATAATATACAGTACAATGAAGCTAACATAACAGAATAAAACATATATTTATTTCACCTCTACAATGGTGCTTCACAACAACTGTTCAAGCCAAGTCTGAAATGCATAAGGCTTAGTTGCCTCATGTAAGTGTAAACCATTCACATCTTTGAAATTTGTATGGTAGCAGTAAGGTGGTTCCTTAGACACACTCACTACACAGGCATCTTATTAGTACCACATAATTGTCAACATCTTGGATATTCTTGCATACAGCCCCTTAAGGGAGGAATCTCTTGTTGGTAAATTGGAATGCTACTGATTCCTCCAAACTATGCCAGGAAACAGATCCCCTATTAATAACACTGGGGTCGTCTGTTTCCTGGCATAGTTTGGAGGAATCAGTATCCTTCCAATTTACCAACAACAGATTCCTCCCTTAAGCAATGAACTTGGGAGTGAGATAACAGATGCTGTGATGAGGGATATGAAAGTAATTGTCTTTAATTAAGGGGGTAGTATAGTGTTGGTAAATGTGCAACAACTGATTCTTCCAAACTATTCCAAGCAACAGACCACCATTATTTTTGTTCATTTAGTCCTGTTCCCTGGCATACTTTGGAGGAATCAACGTACTCCAATGAACCCAAAGTATACTATTCCCTTAAGTACAGGAAAGTCATAAATACTACTCACTTGGAGTGGATACGAATAGGTAAAGGAAGCCATCCTTTCTGAAGAATTATTTGTTGTATGGCTTATGGTATACAGCTACTAATAAATATAGAGGTTAACCACATGTGCCTGTTAATAGGTAAAGAACACAGTAGGCCTAATCATTTACTGTATGCAAAATAGAATACCTTTATTCTGCCTCCAGCTACCTTTTTTGAGAGAGCAAAATAAATGGCTTATGACAATACATGTATAGCACGAGTCATTAGTCTGTTAAATCTTTACTACAGATAATAGGATAAAGTAAGAACTGTTAACAAGTATGAATTCTGAGCAACAAGTCTGAGAGAGGTACTGTATAATTATAATGGCTGATGTGATAAATGATACAAACTTATTGACATGTAAAACTATGACACAATACATATAAACAACCACTATATACGTACTTACCAAATAGGTAAATATTGGGATGATTCCATCCAGACTATACATAGCACGGTGAACAGCGTGGTAATACTTATCAATAAGGTTATCTCCGCCTCCATTCTGCAATAACAAGGAAACATTTAATCATTAATTTACTTTTGAAAGGGAAATGAGGACTTTTCATTTTTTTCCTCTCCTGAACCTGGAGCCCAACACACAGATGCACAGTAATCCAATAAATATAGGGAATTGAAGTCTTCATGACAAATGAGTCAGTTTTTTTATTTGAAATTTTCATAATTTGTAAAACAGTTTAACTCTTTCACATAAACAGCAAGAAAATATGACACTACTCCAAGATAATATTTTATGAATAATAAATTTTATGAATATATATATCATAATTGCAGCATGCTAGCTTCCTTCTCACAAAAGGTTTCATTTTCATGATTAGAAAAGACTTTATAAAACTTTAATCTAATACAAATCAAGGAATGTGAATACTATAATATTGTACAGGACACTAAGTTGTATGTATGATCTCAAGAAGTAACATGGAATAATTTGTCATCACCAGTATTCATTCTCTACTAACCTGAGGCACAAGATAATTACACAAGCTTCACCTGTAATTGTGTAGCAAGCCAATGGAAGTGACTGTGTATGTGTGAGGTGAGGTCCTTATAGAGCGTCTCCGAGTGCTGCTGACACACACACTTATACGCGGCAGCATACATGGGTTCAAACTCAATGGGCGGCCCTGAGTTTTCCTGCGGTGGGGGACCTTCCAACAGTTTATCCACAGCGGTACAAAGCTTGGGCCAGAAGGTGTTGCTGTAGTCTTCATGTGTCATCATACCCAGAGCTGTGGTTTAGAGGAATATAATTGTCTAACTTAGCCTATACATTTATTCTGTTTCAGTTATATTCTAATATTTACAATGTGTAATTAGGATTTCTTTTACATTACAGATTCTGCCATCAATGCTGTTAGTTCAATAAAGTTCTGAAGCAAATAGAAGAGTCTTTTTAATTGTTGTTGTCAAGAGAAATAAAGTATATGTAGACTCTCGATATATTATATACCATGAATAAATACGATATATATACCATGAATAAATACTTGTATCCACTATTTCATTCTACATTCACTCATTGAAGCCCACCAAATGTTTTTTTTCCCAGGCTTGTTATTCATTAACCCCCGACACTGTAATAAATAATTCCTGTAATAAATAATAACACTGTAATAAATATATAACAATTAATTAGTTACACACGACTCACCCAAAGCTCTCTGGGGGAAGATCTCATCCATTACTGGTTTGATAATTATTGATAGGTATGATTTTTTTCCTTCCTTCCTTCCTTTCCGTCCTTTTTTTCCGTCCTTCCTTCCTTCTTTTCCTTTCGTCCTTCCTTTTTTTCCTTCCTTCTAATCTTCTTTCTCTCCTTCTGTCCTTCCTTCTTTTCTCCTTTTTCCTTCCTTCCTCCTTCCCTCCTTCTAATCTTCCTTCTCTCCTTCCTTACACACAGATTATTAACACATATTATTATAACAACAATAACAGACAATAATAATAATAATAATAATAAATAATTCTACGTTTGCCTGCCTTCAATCACTCACTCCAAGGTTGCCAGACAGCAGGATGTATTGGCAACGCTGTATACACCTACAATTCTAGCCAACAAACTTTAAAAATAGCCCAATAATTACGTGGTCTATCACACCGACACTTATTTTCTCCGTTTTCCGTCCATTTATCTTCAATTAAAACTTTAGAGAAACCTTAATGCATTCTATTCAACCAAAAGAATACTTCCTCAGTGATGAATTATATTAGGTATGTGAAATAAAATCTTGACTGGTTTTAATATTAGCCCACATTGGCGTGAAATTTGCGGACTTGGCATACAGCAATCATAGCCCACAGCTGATGGTCTTTGTTGTTGTTGTTATCGTACTAATTTATCAATTATTGTCGTATAATTAGGAAAATACAATACACTGCAATCGTACCTTCTGTTGGACGATGGGAGTACAGCTGGACAGAGTAAGTAATGTTCTTATTCTCACTAGGTAAGTCTATTATTCGCGTGAAGGATTATTCGGATGGATACCAAGAGCAAACTTAAAACTTAAAAAATGTATGACTTTCCGTGACGTCAAACATGAATTATTCTTAGGAAGTTGCACTTGACCTTCACTTCTCGATCATGTGGAAACGGACGGATTTTCCCTGAAGGACCCAGTGATCGTGCATGAAAATTGGAGGCTTCGATTCCTCCTGACCATGCCACAAAACAAGCTCCTTCCATATACGTGTGTGTGTGTGTGTGTTTCGTGGCAATATTTGAAGGGCTCATTTATCTCCAATTAGGCTATTACATCACAGGGTCCCTGAATTAATCAAATAGAAAAGTGTTGTTCAAACCTTTACAACAGTTTTCTATTTGATTTAGTGGAAGTCCATCCATCCGTCTACACACAAGCAATGAAGGAAACTTTATAATTCTTACCAACACTTTATTGCTCACGTCCCCATCACTCCATCAGTAAGTTGTTGTTCACCCGGCAACTGATTATAGTGATTAGCCTACTCCAATTATTAACCGATGCCAGGACATAGCTATAGCTAGGCTACCTCAGTATACGAATATATCTGTTTTATAGCATATAGTTTAGAGGAATCAACAGTAGGCTACTCCTCCACTTTGACCCCAAGAGAGAAGTTCTACAGTAAGAGTAAAAAAATAAAGGTTGGGGGAAGAATCCATGACAACATTTGTCACTTTAGACGCCTTTCTTGTTGTACTGTACCCTCACACATCCTGTCACTCACTCACTCACTCACTCCTCCTGCTGTTCACTCACTCCTCCTGTTCCTCACTCACTCCTCCTGCTGCTCAATCACTCAATCCTCCTGCTGCTCACTCACTCCTGCTGCTGCTGTTCACGTCATGCACTGCTGAAAGAGGGGGATTGTGTGACTGTGTGTGTGTGTGTGATGAAGGTGTTGTGGAGTCACTTGGCTTCACACACCCCGGCCCTACTAGCCAGCCAGCCTCGCCACCCTTGGCTACACACACACACTAGCTCACTCACACCTCCACACGAACGAGTCATGATATAGGTGTAATGGGAAATGAAACTCATGCATGTTCATTTGTTTTCCCCGCTTTACTACCTCTTTATTCCTTCATGTATACAAGCTGCTACCTAAAACACATCCTTACAAATCCTTATAGCCTACACCGAACCAAATCCTTTCACATCTATACTACACTTACAATTATACACAATTAAGGTGAGGCGTGTATGTGTATGTACTGTGTACACTCGCAATCCGAAATATGTATCCAGGCTTGCTTCGAATGGCCTGATCGAGTATTAATTTAGCGAGCTCAAGCAAATATGAAACATGATAAGAGTTGTCATTGTTTCACTAGTATGTTAACTGATTCGAAACTTCAACAAGACCTGGATACAAATTTTGGATTGCGAGTGTACAGTCACGTGCCATAATACGTATCCAGCTGGTCTGCTTCTAATAGCCTATATTATAGTTGATGGAGTATTCAACGAGCATTAGGGAAATATTATGAGACAGGAGGATAATATAAGCGTTGTAATGTTATTGGTTCAGATGATTCGAATCCTCAGCAACAATACCTGGGATACTTATACTCTCTAACCTCCAAATTTCTGACTTCATTACAGTGGTCCTTAACATATACACACACACGACCCACCAACCTCAGTCATTAATTTAATTCCTGGTGTTTGTATCACTCGCTCTAGTTATGCAGTCAGTACACCTCGTAATACATAATTTCTGACCAGAGTGTGAGGAGCAGAAAGCTTCGAATCGCCTGGTATTGCTCATCTTCCCCACTCGGTGTACACTCGCGATCCAAAATATGTATCCAGGCTTGCTTCGAATAGCCTGATCGAGTATTAGGCAAATGTGAAACAGGATAAGCGTTGTAATTGGTTCACTCGTATGTCAAATAATTCGAAAATTCAACAAAACCTGGATACAAATTTTGGATTGCGAGTGTACATATAGAGGCTGAGTTGGAATGCTGGGTATGTATGTGTGTGTGTGTGTGTTTTTTTTTTTTTTTTTTTTTTTTTTTTTTTTTTTTTTTTTAATTAATTGCGCCGTAGCGTCAATCAACAGGCAGGCAACAATACATACTGGTAGGCGGGACCCATGAGAATACAATGACTACAACCACACATACACACGCACACACACACACACACACATCACGAAAACATAACAGAATGGAGCACAAGCATACAGACAAATATTTACATTATGACCTACTTAAATCCACCAAAACGAGGGTGGCGCACCAGAAGTTCCTCCAGAACCTGGTGGTTCAGCAGGTTGTCGACAAACCACATCAAGTGGCAGGCCCCGGGGCAGCAAGTGTCGGACAGTGGGGCAGGCCAGGCAATAGTGCTCTACAGTGTTAGCACGAGGCGCTCGACACAAGCGACACTCAGTGAAGGGAGGTTCACCCTGCATCCTAGCAACCTGCCACGGTGGACGGTAGCCAATGTGTGTGTGTGGTGCCTGCCGTCCGTCTCATGGTCAGGGATTACGTATCACGAGTGTACAAGTAATAATTATATATAGTGTGCATGGAGGGGGCCTAGCTGGTTGTATGATATTCCTGTATGTATGTCCCTGGGCTCCATACATACATACACACACACACACACCACACACATGCAGTACACACACACACAAACAACAACAATGGGAGAATGACAGGAAGACAGACCAGACAATGACAGAAAACAGGAAACACCTTCATTCATTCACCTGTAAACAATTATTAGGAAGTGAACGACGACAACACAGGAAGCTCTCGTGGTGGTTTTGGGATGTAAACAAAGACAGATTATTATTTATTTATTTATTTATTTATATATAGGAAGAGGACTGACTGGAATGGAAACAAACACAAGTGCCTCATTTGCATACAGTAGATAATAGGAAAACATTCGTGTGTAAGAAGTGAAGATGGTGTATGTGTGTGTGTGTGTGTGTGTGTGTGTGTTCCCGGGTACTTATTATTATTATTTTTTTTTTTTTTTGGGGGGGGGGGGTAGTAGGAAGGGTGTGTATTGATGGGTTTAGGGGCGACAAGAGAGAGAGAGAGAGAGAGAGAGAGAGAGGAGAGAGAGAGAGAGAGAGAGAGAGAGAGAGAGAGAGAGAGAGAGAGAGAGAGGAGAGAGAGAGAGAGAGAGAGAGAGAGAGAGTGAGAGAGAGAGAGGGGGGGGGAGAAATTATTATATTATATTTTATACGTAAGTCAAGGATATTGTGATCAAGTGTGAGAGAGAAAGTTTGAACAATGGAGAGAGAAAATTGGCGATAATGTAATGGCAGAGAGGGAAAGTGAAGGAAGGAAGGGTGGAAAGGGAAAGTGTGAGAAGAAGGGAAGGAAGGAGGGAGAGGAAAGACAGCAGGGAGAGAGAGGGAAAGGAGGGGAAGAAAGGAAGGAAGGAGAGAGAGGGAAAGGAAGGGACGAAAGGAAGGAAGGAAATATATGAGAAGAAGAAAGGGAAGTAAGGAAGGAAGGGAAGGAAGGAAGGAAGGAAGTACAAGAAAAGATGAAATGTAAGGAAGGAAGGAAGTATAAGAGAAGAAGAAAGGGAAGGAAGAAGGGAAGTAAGAAAAAAGGGAAGGAAGGAAGGAAAGAAGGAAGTAAGAAAGAAAGGCAGTAAGGAAAGAAGGGAAGGAAGGAAGGGAAGTAAGAAAGGAAAGAAGGGAGGAACTAAGGAAAAAAGGGAAAGAAGGAAGGAAGGAAGGAAGGAAGTATAATAGATTAAGACAAGGTCGAGTGAACCTTACTTACCTGTAATTTCCCACCAAGAACCAACCAACCATTTAGGAACCCTGTGATGCAGTCAGAAAATTGGAGGTAAATGAGTCCTTCAAATATTGCCACGAAACACACACACACCCTACAGCTATATGGAAGGAGCTTGTTTCGTGGCGTGGTCAGGAGGAATCAGAAGCCTCCAATTTTCATAGACGATCACAGGGGCCTTGAATTGGAGGTAAATGAGTCCCTCCTTTCCTTCTATTTCTTTCGTGTTTGCTGTCCCT
This sequence comes from Petrolisthes cinctipes, assembly GCA_033782935.1. Classification (NCBI taxonomy): domain Eukaryota; kingdom Metazoa; phylum Arthropoda; class Malacostraca; order Decapoda; family Porcellanidae; genus Petrolisthes; species Petrolisthes cinctipes. The sequence continues at coordinate 56,516 of JAWQEG010007883.1, forward strand.
CCTTTCCTTCATTTCCTTCGTATTTGCTTTCCCTCCTTTCCTTCTATTCTATTTCCTTGGTGTTTGCTGTTCATCCTTTCCTTCTATTTCCTTCGTGTTTGTTGTCCTTCCTTTCCTTCTATTTCCTTGGTGTTTACTGTCCCTCCTTTCCTTCTATTTCCTTCGTGTTTACTGTCCCTCCTTTCCTTCTATTTCCTTAGTGTTTGCTGTCCTTCTTTTCCTTCTATTTCCTTCGTGTTTGCTTTCCTTCCTTTCCTTCTATTTCCTTGGTGTTTAGTGTCCCTCCTTTCCTTCTATTTCCTTGGTGTTTACTGTCCCTCCTTTCCTCCTATTTCCTTGGTGTTTACTGTCCCTCCTTTCCTCCTATTTCCTTCGTGTTTACTGTCCCTCCTTTCCTTCTATTTCCTTGGTGTTTACTGTCCCTCCTTTCCTTCTATTTCCTTCGTGTTTACTGTCCTTCCTTTCCTCCTATATCCTTGGTGTTTACTGTCCCTCCTTCCTCTCTGTCCGTCTCCTTCTCTCTCATTCTATTTACAACAAAGTGATGTCATCTCAGCAAACATGCAAAAGCGTCGATTCATCTTGCAATGACGTCACACACACACCTCCAATTCTCCTACTCCGTGTGTGTGTGTGTGTGTGTGTGTGTGTGTGTGTGTGTGTGTTTAAGTTGGAATTCTGAAAAGGTGACGACAGTATAAGTACCCTAAAATCATTCTTTACACACACACACACACACACACACACACACACACACACACACACACAGAAACCCGTCTGTGTGTATGCGTGTGTGTGTGTTTGGGGGGAGAGGGAAGGGGGGGGGGAGCAATGCCAGTCACACCTCTTATAATTATGTGCGTGTGTGTGTGTGTGTATGTGTGTTGTTGTTTTTTTAGCGTGTGGTGGTGGTGGTAAATTCTAATAAGTTATCGTCGACATTTGGCAACCCTCTCCTCCACACACACATACACACACACACACATTTGACAACCCCCTCCTCGACACACACATACACACACACACACACCACACACACACACATTTGGCAACCCCCTCCTCCACACACACACACATTTAGCAACCCCCTCCTCCACACACACACACACACAAACACACACACACACACACACACACACACACACACACACATTTGGCAACCCTCTTCTCCACACACACACACACACACACACACACATACATTTGGCAACCCCCTCCTCCACACACACATACACACACACACACACATATATATATAAAGAGTCCTTGGAAGGGGAATAGTTCAGTGTAAACTCTAAAAGCATAGAGTTAGTTAGTCCGTCATTAATTCATACATACAGTCATTAATACATACATACATATATTTTTATACAGGACATTATTATACATACATACATACATACATACATATTTTATTATACATACATACATTACTATACAGGACATTATTATACATACATACATTATCATACAAACATACATACATATTTTATTATACATACATATATACATACATTATTATACATACATATATTATTTTTCAGGATATTATTAGCGACACTACACTATACTTTAATTGTCCCAAAGTGTGTTATTAATTGTCCCAAAGTGTGTTTATTAATTGTCCCAAAGTGTGTTATTATCTAAGGTAAGATTATATCCAACTATATTTCCATTTTTCCATTTTCCATTTTCCATTTCCATATTTCCATTTATTTATTTAAGGAGATTATAATACAGTGTTTGGTAAGTTTGGAGCCACTGTCTGTATGATTCCCTCCAAAACTATTCCAAGCAACAACAGGTGACCATTATTCTTGTTCATGTGGTCCTGTTTCCTGTCATACTTTGGAGGAATCAAGACACTCCAATGTACCAAAAGTGTATTATACCCTATCCATTTATCTATCTATCTATCTATCTGTTTATCTATATAATTATATCTATCTTTCTATCACTCCATCTATAAACCCATCTATATTATACCTTTCTATCTGTCTATATATATATATATTATTATTATTATTATTATTATTAATGATAAAAAGGGAAATGGCGTATTTATTATTATTATTATTATTATTATTATTATTATTATTATTATTATTTTGGCCAGGCTGTGTAAACTCTACGGACATCGCACGCACAAGTTCAATATAGTACTTTTTTTCTTTTTCTTTTTAAGAAGTTTTAATATTTTTTTCTCCATATCCATGAATTTAAAAAAAAAGTTTTATTATATTCTTCACTTCATGTGCATAAATATTTAAGAGTAATAATTTTCTTCTCTTGTTTGTCAATTTCTCTTTTTCGTGTTTATATGAATTTTAAAACTTATATTATATTTATTTATTTCGTGTTTGTTTAGTTATTAGAAGTTATAATATTTTTCTTTCATGTTTTTTTATAATTATTAGAAGTTATATTATTTTTCCTTTCGTGTCTTTTATAATTATTAGAAGTTATAAAAAAAATTTCGTTTTTTTTTTATAATTTTTGAGTTATAATATTTTTATTTCGTGTCTTTTATAATTATTAGAAGTTATAACATTTTTCTTTCGTGTTTTTTTTTTTTTATAATTTTGGAAGCTATAATGATTTTTTTTTTTCGTGTTTACATGTTTTTAGGAGAGTGCTACAGTACCCACAACACTACACACTCTGGGCAAGATGGCGCCAAAACCTCTGTCGTCGTCGTTGTTGTTGTTGTTGACTGTGTCCTTGGCTCTGGTCCTCCTCTCCAACGGTACGACAATTTCACTCACTCACTCTCTCTCTCTCTCTCCTCTCTCTCTCTCTCTCTCTCTCTCTCTCTCTCTGTGTGTGCGTGTGTGTGTGTGTGTGCAATTTCCCCCCCCCCCTCTCTCTCTCTCTCTCTCTCCTCTCTCTCTCTCTCTCTCTCTCTCTCTCTCTCTCTCTCTCTCTCTCTCTCTCTCTCTCTCTCTCTCTCTCTCTCTCTCTCTCAAATACAATATATACAGTAGTAACCTTTAACATTCATACTCACACACAAAAAAAAAAAAAAATGAAAAATTTGATGTTTTATTTATTATTATTTATTATTATTTATTATTATTTATTATTATTATTATTATTTATTATTATTTATTTTTGTTTACAGGTGTGATGGCTAGAGTTCCTTCCAAGTTGGTGAGTAAATACATACATACATACACAGTTAAATACATACATACATACATAGTTACATACATACATATAATTAATTATATTCCCTTCCTTCACATACATACATACATACATACATACATATTCCGTTCCTTCACATACATACATACATACATCCATACATATTCCTTTCGCTTCACATACATACATACATACATACATACAGATACCCTTGCCTGAGAAAAATTATAGTCGTGAGTTTGTATGGTTAGTTTGTATGCTTACTAACCATTCCACCTGTCCACCACACACAGATACCGTGGCCTGAGACCCGTATAGTTATGTATGGTTAGTTTGTATGCTTTTTTTTCTTTATATGTTCCGACACTGGACATAGGCTTAATCAAGCCCGTTACCGTGCCCAGGTCAACTGCTGCTCACACACACACGTCACGACTTCCGAACTGGTACCCAGCCACAGAGGGAGGGAAGTGAGGGTAATTCCAAATACTGCAGCTGTTATGGTACCAGCGAGGGTGTTTTACGACGTTCAGTGGCCTTATAGTTAATGCCCGACACTCAAATCGGAAGAGCAAATTTTCTCAAGCCCTCACCTGAGAGGATCGATCTCCCGACCTCTAGGTTATGAGTCCAGAACACTAACCACTCAGCCACCTCCCCTCTTTGCTTACCAACCAATCCACCACACACAGATACCATTACCTGAGTTTAGTTTGTATGCTTACCAACCAATCCACCACACAGAATATACCATTACCTGATGATCGTGAATATGTATGGTTCGTTTGTATGCTTACCAACCAATGCACCACACACAGATACCATTAACAGAGGACCCATGTTAGTTTGTATGCTTACCAACCAATGCACCACACACAGATACCATTACCAGAGGACCCATGTAGTCGTGAGGGTGGTATGTGTGCTTACCAATCAACGTGTCCACCTTCCTTCCTTCACCCAACACCAGGCTTATGTCCAGAACAACAACAATATGGTGTCCAATGTTGTATGACAGGTAAGAATAATAATAATAATAATAATAATAATAATAATAATAATAATAATAATAATAATAATAGTGATAATAATAATAATAATAATAATAATAATAATAATAATAATAATAATAACAATAATAATAATAGTGATGATGATAATAGTAATAATGATGATAATAATAATAATAGTGATGATGATAATAGTAATAATGATGATAATAATAATAATAGTGATGATAATGGTAATAGTAATAATAGTGATGATAATAGTAATAATAATATTAATAGTAATAATAATAATAATGCTAATAATACTACTACTACTACTACTACTACTAATAATAATAATATTAGTGATAATAATAGTAATAATAATAGTGATGATGATAATAATAGTAATAATAATAGTGATGATAATAATAGTATTAATAATAGTGATGATGATGATAATTGTAATAATAATAATAATGATAATAATAATAATAATAATAACAATAATAATATAATCTTTCCAAACAGTTTTTTCCACATAGTGTTTAAATATAGGAAATAATTACCACCATAATTATATTTATTAAGTATAATATAGCCTGATGACCTAATTTGACCTCCTTATGCATAGTATAGCCTAGTGACCTAACTTGACCTACTTCTGTATAGCCTGGTGACCTAGTTTGACCTCCTCATGTAAAGTATAGCTGGTGACCTAATTTGACCTCCTTATGTATAGTATAGTCAGGTGACCTAATTTGACCTCCTCATGTAAAGTATAGCCTGGTGACCTAACTTGACCTCCTTATGTATAGCCTGGTGACCTAATTTGACCTCCTTATGTACCGTATAGTATAGCCTGGTGACCTAACTTGACCTCCCCCTCATCTCCTCATCCTCTCTCTCTCTCGCTCCTGCGGTGCCTTGATGACCTGCCCTGACCTGCCGTGCTTCATCGTGCCCTGTTGTGACCTGCCTACAACTACAATACCCTAACCCTACCATACCCTACCATACAAACCCTACCATACCCTACGTACAATAACAAACCCTACCCTACCATACAAATCCTACCATAACAAACCCTACCATACAAACCCTACCATACCCTACCAAACCAAACCCTACCTAACCACATAAACCATACCATACAAACCCTACCATACAAACTCTACCCTAACCTAACCTATATCACACCATATCCTACCCTACCATAACAAACCCTACAAACCATGCCATACCCTACCATACCTTATATTACAAACCATACAAACCCTAACCTACCCTAACCTATATCACCCAATACCATACCCTATATACCATAACAAACTATACCCTACCACACCTACCCTATACCATGCAAACCCTACCATACAAACCCTACCATACCCTACATAACAAACCCTACCATAACAAACCCCTACCCCAACCTATATCACCCACTTCCCTACCATATCAAACCCAACCCTACATACTCTACCACTACCCTACCAACCACTACCCCTACCATACACCTATAGTACCAGACACAAATGGTGATTGTGGTAGTAGTGGTGGTGAGTGTGTGTCAAGTGTGTTTTGTGGTAAGGCTCCCATCCTACGAAACGCCGTGTGTAAGGATGAGAAAGTGTGTTGTGTGTTCTTAGTATAGTTTAATTAATGTGTGTGTCTTTTTAGAACTCTGTGTGTTGTGTGTTTAGAATTTTGTGTTGCTTATAGAACTTTGTGTTACGTCTTTTTAGAACTTTGTGAAATCTGTGTTGTTGTGTCTTTTTAAAACTTTGTGTTTGTGTGTTCTTAGTCTAGTTTAAGTAATATGTGTATCTTTAGAACTCTGTGTTGTCTTTAGAACTTTCTAATGTGTCTTTTAGAACTCTGTGTGTAATGATGACAAGTTGTGTTGTGTGTTCTTAGTCTAGTTTAATTAATGCGTCTGTCTTTTTAGAACTCTGTGTTTGTGTGTGTTTTTAGTCTAGTTTAATTAATGTGTCTGTGTCTTTACAAATCTGTGTTGTGTTTAGAACTTTATTATGTGTCTTTAAAACTCTGTGTTGTGTCTTTAGAACTCTGTGTTTATGTGTTCTTAGTCTAATTTAAATAATGTGTCTGTCTTTTTAGAACTCTGTGTTGCATCTTTAGAACTTTGTATTGCTTATAGAAATTTGTGTTGTATCTTCCTAGTATAGTATTGCGTATCTAGAACAATGTGTGGTGTGTGTGTGTGTGTGTGTGTGTGTGTGTTTTTCATGACAGAGTTTGGGGTGGTATGTGTAAACGT
>JAWQEG010007884.1:0-2500 GCA_033782935.1 Petrolisthes cinctipes
CTACTACCTACTACACTACTACTACTACTACTACTACTACTACTACTACTACTACTACTACCACTACTACTACTACTACTACTACTACTACTACTACTACTACTACCACTACTACTACTACTACTACTACTACTACCACCACTACTACTACTACTACTACTACTACTACTACTACTACTACTACTACTACTACTACTACTACTACTACCACTACTACAACTACCACCACTACTACTACTACTACTACCACTACTACTACTACTACTACTACCACCACTACTACCACCACTACTACTACTACTACTACTACTACTACTACTACTACTATTACTACTACTACTACTACTACTACTACTACTACTACTACCACCACCACTACTACTACTACTACTACTACTACTACTACCACCACTACTACTACTACTACTACTACTACTACTACTACTACTACTACTACTACTACTACTACTACTACCACTACTACTACTACTACCACTACTACTACTACTACTACCACCACTACTACCACCACTACTACTACTACTACTACTACTACTACTATTACTACTACTACTACTACTACCACCACCACTACTACTACTACTACTACTACTACTACCACCACTACTACTACTACTACTACTACTACTACTACTACTACTACTACTACTACTACTACTACTACTACTACCACCACCACCACCACCACCACCACCACTACTACTACTACTACTACTACTACTACTACTACTACTACTACTACCACTACTACTACTACCACCACTACTACTACTACTACTACTACTACTACTACTACTACTACTACTACTACTACTACTACCACCACTACTACTACTACTACTACTACTACTACTACTACTACTACTACTACTACTACTACCACTACTACTACTACTACTACTACTACTACTACTACTACTACTACTACTACCACTACTACTACTACTACCACCACTACTACTACTACTACTACTACTACTACTACTACTACTACTACTACTACTACTACTACTACTACCACTACTACTACTACTACTACTACTACTACTACTACTACTACTACTACTACTACTACTATTACAACAAAAATAGAAATATCACCTGAAAAAAAAAAAAAAAAATATATATAATAACTTTAAATAATCATAGTACTAATTAATTTACTAACCCAAGAATTTTTTCCTTTCCTCTTCTTTTTCTCTCTCTCATTATCATCAATATATATAATTTTCCTTTTTACACGTTAATTGAATTCGTATAATCCATTTTCTTTATTTAATTTTCCTTTTTACACGTTAATTGAATTCGTATAATCCATTTTCTTTATTTAATTTTCCTTTTTATACGTTAATTAAATTCGTATAATCCATTTTCTTTATTTAATTTTCCTTTTCAGACGTTAATTAAATTCGTATAATCCATTTTCTTTATTTAATTTTCCCTTTTACACGTTAATTAAACTCGTATAATTCATTCTCTTTCTAATATATATAATTTTCCTTTTTATACATAATTTAACTTGTATATTCCATTCTCTTTCTAAAGTAACAGAAGTATAAAGCCACCACAAACATTATTAACACAAACACCAAACCAAAATACACAAATATATCCATTTTAATTTTAACACCTTTTTTTATTTCTCCAATTGTCCTTCTTTTCTTTCTATTTCCTTGGTGCTTACTGTGTCACCTCTCTATCACCTTTTTCTGGCGCTGTATGACCTCGCTGTTGCAGTGCCTAATATCAATCAATCAATTAATTAATTAATTAATTAAATTATGTTATCGTGGTGTCTAAACTTTTCACTTATTAATCTTTCTCCTGTAAAAATTAATGTATATATATATATATATATATATATATATATATATATATATATATATATATATATATATATATATATATATATATATATATATATATATATATATATATATGTATATATATATATGTATATCCTGTATGTGTGATTAAATTATTGTAATGTTTTATACATATATATAGAGTTTTTTTGTTTTGTTTTTTGTTCTCGTGTGTGTGTGTTTTTTTTGTTTTTGTTTTTGTTTTGAGTTAGTATAGGTTTTGAATTGAGTGCACGATTTCTGGACTCACACACACACACACACACACACACACAGAATGCACGGGGGAGAGTGTGTGTGTGTTGTGTTGCAGTGTGTTGATAAAGTATTGCAGATTTTCAACAGAACCTTCCATTTGTATTTCCTAAGTTTGTGTTCTGTGTTCCTATTGGTCCTTGGTGTTGTGTTCTGTGTTCCTATTGGTTAAGGTGTGTTGTGACAGCCGACCAATCACAGCCTGTCTTCTCTATGTCTCACCAAGCTGTACAGTTGAGAGCAAAAGTATGTGTTGTTATTATTATTATTATTTTTTTTTTTTTTATTGTTATCGTTATTATTATTATATATTTTTTTATTATTATTATTATTATTATTATTATTATTATTTTTATTTT
>JAWQEG010007884.1:7500-25000 GCA_033782935.1 Petrolisthes cinctipes
CTGGTATTAATTATGGTGAACTGTGCCTTGAACCTCGAGAAGATGATGGTGAAGATGGTGATGAAGATGATGAAGAGGTTAAGTTTACAATACCACCATCATCACTATCACCACCACCACCATCACTATCACCATCACCATCAACACCACTATCGTCATCACCACCATCACTATCACCACCACCATCATCACCATCACCACCACCACTATCACCACCACCATCATCAACACCACCACCATCACCACCATCATCATCACCATCACCATCATTACCACCATCACCAACACCACCATCACCATCATTACCACCATCAACACCACTATCGTCATCACCACCATCACCATCAACACCATCATCACCACCACCATCATCATCACCATCACCACCACTATCATCACCATCATCATCATTTCACAGTTTTAATAATAATAATGAACTGTATCTTGAAAGTCGAGATGAAGATGATGATGATGATGATGAAGAGGTCAAGTTTACAATATCACCATCATCACTATCACCACCAACAACACCATTTCACAGATTTGATAATAATAATGATCTTTATCTTCAACCTTATCCTGCTATGACCTTTCAAGATGGTGGTGGTGGTAGTAGTTCGTGTGTATAGCTATCCCAACTAAGGTCAATCAACATGACCTATGATAACCTATTAGCTGTAAGTATCAATAAACATCCATGTACGTATATGTATGTAGATAATGGGTGTACATCGTGTTTTGTGCAGTATGAACGTGCGCAATAGTTAGATATGTTGCAATATATAGTTAGCCAAACCAAAGTACATTTATCACTATGGCAATAGGAGAAAATATGCAATATGTATGTAATTCAAAATGTTCCTGTGCAAATCATTGACGGACCCGAATTCCTGCTATCCGGACTGGTGTTTGAACGAGGTGACATGCCCTCACACTTCATAGATATGATGCTAGATAACGGAACACTTCGAAGACTACGGATTATACAAGCCTTCCATCCGTACGGTTCAACACTATATTTCAACAACTTGGACCCTTTGGAAACGAACCGGCGGCCTGTAGAGAAGGGTAAATAGTATCTACTCAGAGGTCATTTATCCGGCAATCCGAACACAAAATTACGATCATCACATCCGGTTACGGTTCACTTGGACTCCGGTGCGAATAGTCTGTGTTTCTCTCGTAGATGTCTGTCACTCCTACGCCGCTATCAACTACCTAAGAGTCTCCGTATCCGAATTCACAACAAACTCTAGTTACGTAGTGCTGATCGGATACGGTGGTCCGGTGATGATGCTTATGATATCGTATTCGGATTGAATTTCCTGTGTAAGAATCACTTTATTTTAGACTATTACCGATGGAAATTATATTTGAAGGTTAATTATGGATATTGGACCACTAATGTTACTCACCTCAATAATAAAATTTGGTGATCAATAAAAATAATAAATAGTGATAAATAGTTATAATAAAAATAAAAAATGATGATAAATAGTGATAATAAAAATAATGAATAGTGATAATAAAAATAATAAATAGTGATAAATATTGATGATGATAAAATAATAATGATGATGATGATGAAAAAAATTGTATAGAAAAATAAATAAATATGTTAAAAAAATAATATGGTGGTATTTGAAGCATTATTGTTATTACCATAAATAATAATAATGATAATAATAATAATAATAATAAACACTAGATGATAAGTTAATGTTGTTGTTGTTATTATTATTATTATTGTTTATTTTTTACATTAGTTCCTTGGAAGAGAGATTGAAAGAGAGGGATAGAGAGATGGAGAGGTAGAAAGAGAGGTATAGAGAGATGGAGAGGTAGATAGAGGAAGAGATAGAAAGAGAGGGATAGAGAGATGGAGAGGTAGAAAGAGAGGGATAGAGAGAGGAAGAGATAGAAAGAGAGGGATAGAGAGATGGAGAGGTAGAAAGAGAGGTATAGAGAGATGGAGAGGTAGAAAGAGAGGGATAGAGAGATGGACAGATAGAAAGAGAAGAACAGATAGAGAAAGAAATAGAACTTTGGAAGAATCACAAACCTTTCAATTCACACACACACACACACACACACACAGCTTTCCAAAATCCAAATAGAGTAAATAGATCAATGAAACGCATTTAAAATCGGGACAAGTAGGTAAGAAAACACACACACACACACACATACAGCAGCAACAAGATGGCTACCAAGTCTAATAGAACTAAGCTATGAACACACACACACACACACACACACACACACAGCAGCAACAAGATGGCTACCAAGTCTAATAGAACTAAGCTATGAACACACACACACACACACATATACACACACACACAGCAGCAACAAGATGGCTACCAAGTCTAAGAGAACTAAGCTATGAAGAAAGACTAAAGAAACTAAAATTACCTAAACTGGAAGAAAGACGAAAGAGAGGAGATATGATTATGGTTTACAAATGTGTCACAGAAAAAGAAAAGATAGATATAGATAACTTATGTCAACAAGGAATACCTACAATGAGAAGTCACAGTAAGAAATTAATTAAAAGAAGAGGAGATAAAGATGTAGAGTAATATAGTTTTCCAAATAGAGTAATAGACGAATGGAATAAATTACCAGAAGAAGTGGTGTGTGTCAAAAACATACATACACACACACACACACACACACACAAAGATGTACAGAAATATAGTTTTCCAAATAGAGTAATAGACGAATGGAACAAATTACCAGAACAAGTGGTGTGTGTCAAAAACATACATACATAACTTTAAAGAAAAATATGATAATTGTGTTTTAAAATACGGGACATTACGAGCTTGACTCAATCCTGTAAAGATGTAAATAGGTAAGAACAAATAGGTAAGAACACACACACACATCCTAAGAAAACACACGCACACACACACATCCTGTAAAGATACAAACAAATAAAACACACACACACACACACACATCCTGTAAAGATACAAACAAATAAAACACACACACACACACATTCTAAGAAAACACACACAAATAGGTAAGAAAACACACACACACACATCCTGTAAAGATACAAACAAATAAAACACACACACACACACACACAAACAAAACAAGAGTAGTAATGGTACCGTTGGAAAGACAAAATGTGACACAAACAAAACAAACCAAGCCACGTAACCAAACAACAACAACAACAACGACCACAACAACAACAACACCAGTTCACCACCTTCTTGACTTCGATTTTCCATTTTTTAAACCTTATTTTTCGAGTTTTTGGGAGTTTTTTGGAATTTTTTGGGGTGAAATAAGGAAGATAAAATGGTGAGTGTTGTTATTATGTGTTAAATAGGTTAATATGTTAATTAAATAACTAATAAATGAGTGAAATAAAGGAGTGTGTGTGTGTCATAATTATTACGTTATTATTTTTTTTATTTTTTATTTTATTTACGTTTTTTTTAGTTTAGTAAGGATGATAGAATGGTGAGTGTTATTATTGTTATTATTATTTTTATTATTACTGGTATTATTATTTTTATTATTACTGGTATTATTATTTTTATTATTAGTTTTATTACTGGTATTATTATTTTTATTATTACTGGTATTATTATTTTTATTATTATTTTTATTATTACTGGTATTATTATTTTTATTATTAGTTTTGGTATTTATTGAAAGAATTACCGTTTTGCAGCAGTGTTGCCAGATCCGGTTGGGTCCCAGTATTTTGCCTCAGTCATTTATTGTACTTTATCACGATTATTTCCCGGTAGTTTGCCCAGGTTAGGTCCCGGTAGTTTGCCCAGGTTAGGTCCCAGTAGTAGTTTGTACAGGTTAGGTCCCGGTAGTCTGCCCAGGTTAGGTCAGGTTAGGTTAGGTTAGGTTAGGTTAGGTTAGGTCAGGCTAATTTCAAAATGCCCCATTTGAATATGACCTATCTTGGAAATTTGTGGAGGAAATGCCATAGAAGAAAATACAGTAAAAGTCTCTTAATCCTTTTACCCATAATTACTGTATCCCGAAAAAAAAAAAAATAAAAAAAAAAATAAAAAAATAAAAAAAAATAAAAAAAAAATAATAATAATAAGAATAATATTAATAATAGTAATAATAATAATAATAATAATAATAATAATAATAATAAATAAATAAGTTGAGACCCCATAAGACATTAAATTACGAATGGTGTCAGCCGCGATCATCATCATCATCCTCCCGACACTCATAAATAATTACGTGTGACAGCCACAGCCAGTGTTGCCAGATCTGATGCACAAAATTTTCCCCCCGACTTCATTCAACAACAACAGAATTTCCCGTTTTTTGCTTCAATAATAATTCCCTGTCTTTTTTTTTTTTTTTTTTTTTTTTGTATTTCGTTTGGTAGAAATTTTTCTGTTTACTCTTGAACCATCTTTATATAATTTCTCTTGTTTTGGGGAATTTTCAAGTCCACACGGGGAAATTATATAAAGATTTGTTCCTTTTCCCCTCCTTTCCTTCCCTCCTTCCCCCTTCCTTTTTCGTTCCTTTTCCCCTCCCTCCTTCCCCCTTCCTTTTCCCCAACTTCCCTCCCTCCTTCTGTCCCTCCTTCCCCCTTCCTTTTTCGTTCCTTTTCCCCTCCTTTCCCCTTCCTTTTTCATTCCTTTTCCCCTCCTTCCCTCCCTCCTTCCCCCTTCCTTTTCCCCTCCTTCCTTCCCCCTTCCTTTTTCATTCCTTTTCCCCTCCTTCCTTTTCCCCTCCTTCCCCCTTCCTTTTCCCCTCCTTCCCCCTTCCTTTTTTGTTCCTTTTCCCCTTTTGTTACATTGGAGTGCCTTGATTCCTCCAAAGTATGCCAGGAAACAGAACCAGATGAGGGAATTATTGAGGCAAAAAAGGGAAATTCTAAAGGTGAAGTTAGGGAAATTTCGTCAAGCAGACCTGGCAACACTGCGATCCCCCCCCCCTTCCCTACCTCATAAATTACGTGTGACGGGGAAACCTGTATTTAAAAGTAAGAAAAGTAGTTTATACATATTTTTTGGGGTGTTTTTCGAAAACACAGAATTTTTGCTAATTTGGGCTAATTTGGAAGTCTCAAACCTCCCTGCCTTCCGGATTAATGGACTTTTACTGTACTAATGGTATATATATTAATGTGGGTATTGTTTTACAGGTACTGTTGGCTGTGTGTACCAAGGGAGGTAAAGCCTTGGTATTAATATTAAAGGTTTTATTAAGGGATTTATATGTATACTGTATGTGTATATATATATATTAATACTATATATTAATGTGGGTATTGTTTTACAGGTACTGTTGGCTGTGTGTGTGTGTACTAAGGGAGGTAAAGCCTTGGTATTAATATTAAAGGATTTATATGTATATATATGTATACTGTATGGGTATATATGTATATTAATACTATATATATTAATGTGGGTATTGTTTTACAGGTACTGTTGGCTGCGTGTGTGTGTACTAAGGGAGGTAAAGCCTTGGTATCACGTCAGTTTGTTGAAATGAGTAAATCTCGTATTGAAGGATTACTCGCTGCATTTCCTAAACTTATGTCATCTGGTCGACAACATACATTTGTTGAAACAGAATCAGTAAGATACGTCTATCAACCAATTGATAAATTATATACATTACTTATTACTACAAGAGCAAGTAATATTTTGGAAGATTTGGAAACATTGCGTCTATTTTCAAGGGTGGTAAGTATTATGTTATTATTATTATTATTATTATTATTATTATTATTATTATTATTATTATTATTATTGTTATTATTACTATTATTATTATTATTATTATTATTATTATTATTATTATTATTATTATTGTTGTTGTTGTTGTTGTTGTTGTTGTTGTTGTTGTTATATACATTACTTATTATTACAAGAGCAAGTAATATATTAAAAGATTTGGAAACATTAAGATTATTTTCAAGAATGGTCAGAATATATATTAATAGGTTTATTCTGTTGATTTTCTATTGTTTATATTATTATTTTATAAGTTCATTAGCTGTTACATTATTCAAATTTTCATTAGGTAACATAATAAAAACTATTACTTTATAAAAAAAAATTCAACTGTTTTTATACTTGTGTGTGTATGTATGTATGTGTGTGTGTGTGTGTGTGTATGTTCTTACCTATTTATATCTTTACAGGATTGAGTCAAGCTCGTAATGTTCCGTATTTTAAAACACAATTATCATATTTTTCTTTAAAGTTATGTATGTATGTTTTTGACACACACCACTTGTTCTGGTAATTTGTTCCATTCGTCTATTACTCTATTTGGAAAACTATATTTCTGTACATCTTTGTGTGTGTGTGTGTGTGTGTGTGTGTGTGTGTGTGTGTGTGTATGTATGTTTTTGACACACACCACTTGTTCTGGTAATTTATTCCATTCGTCTATTACTCTATTTGGAAAACTATATTTCTGTACATCTTCATTTCCTCTTCTTTTAATTAATTTCTTACTGTGTCCTCTCATTGTAGGTATTCCTTGTTGACATAAGTTATCTAAATCTATCTTTTCTTTTTCTGTGACACATTTGTAAACCATAATCATATCTCCTCTCTTTCGTCTTTCTTCCAGTTTAGGTAATTTTAGTTTCTTTAGTCTTTCTTCATAGCTTAGTTCTCTTAGACTTGGTAGCCATCTTGTTGCTGCTGTGTGTGTGTGTGTATATGTGTGTGTGTGTGTGTATATGTGTGTGTGTGTGTGTGTGTGTGTGTGTGTGTATGTGTGTGTGTGTGTGTGTGTGTGTGTGTGTATATATGTGTGTGTGTGTGTGTGTGTGTTATAACATGTACAGGTACCGTTATTAATTCAACTGTATCTATTACCAATAATTCTGTTTTGTTAACTTTGTTTCTGGGAAGTATATTATCTGTGGTTATTATTCTTGTATGACGTCTTTAATTTCAGTTAATTTAGATAACAATACCATCTACATTTGAGTATATAATTTTTATTTTTTCATTTCTGTATATATTTTTTTATTGACATCTCTTATTTTTCCACATATCATTTTTTTGTTTTCATTTCTGTATATATTTTTTTATTGACATCTCTAATTTTTCCACCCATTTTTGAGTATATCTTTTTAATTTTTTCATTTCTGTATATATTTTTTATTGACATCTCTAATTTTTCCAACCTTTTTTGAGTATATAATTTTTTTTTGTTTTAATTTCTGTATATCTTTTTTTATTGACATCTCTTATTTTTCCACATATCATTTTTATTTTTTTCATTTCTGTATATATTTTTTATTGACATCTCTTTCTCCACCCATTTTTGAGTATCTTTATTTTTTAATTTCTGTATATCTTTTTTATTGACATCTCTAATTTTTCCTCCCTTTTTTTAGTATATCATTATTATTTTTTTTATTTCTGTATATATTTTTTTATTGACATCTCTAATTTTCCACCCATTTTTGAGTATATCATTTTTATTTTTTTCATTTTTGTATATATTTTTTTTATTGACATCTCTAATTTTTCCAACCTTTTTTGAGTATCTTTATTTTTTTATTTCTACATATATTTTTTATTGACATCTCTTATTTTTCAACCTTTTTTGAGTATATAATTTTTATTTTTTCATTTCTGATATATTTTTTTATTGACATCTCTAATTTTTCCACATATCATTTTTATTTTTTTCATTTCTGTATATATTTTTTATTGACATTCTTATTTTTCCACCCATTTTTGAGTATCTTTATTTTTTTATTTCTGTATATATTTTTTATTGACATCTCTTATTTTTCCACCCATTTTTGAGTATCTTTATTTTTTTATTTCTGTATATATTTTTTTATTGACATCTCTTTTTCTCCAACTTTTTTTTACTACCATGTTACTACTTTGTGTAATAATCTTTAGTGGTCTCATTTAATCTTTTTGTGGAATTCTTTTATCTTTATTATTCCTTCTTCTTATTCTTCTTTATCCCTAGTTATTTTATTTCTCGTTTTATCTTCTTTTGCTCCATATATTATTATTATTATTGATTTATTTTTTCATGTCAATTGTTTCTCTGACAAACTTTATATATTTTTTTCTTATTACTTCTTTTATTTATTTCTTTATGTCCATTATTCCTTTATTCTTTCTGTTTCATGTTTGTTTTTATCTCTTCTATTTCGTTTATAATCTGTGCATATGTTTTAACAACTTCTTCCTAAATATAATGCAGAAATATTAGGTAATTCATTTAATCTAATTTTTTACTGTATGTGGATAAGTGTGTGTGTGTGTCTGTATATAATAATAATAATAATAATAATAATAATAATAATATATTACTTTTCTTTCCAGATTCCTGAATATTGTCGCACTATGGATGAATCAGAAATATTAGATAATTCCTTTAATCTAATTTTTGGCTGTGTGTGTGTGTATATATATATAATAATAATAATAATAACAAAAATAATAATATATTACTTTTCTTTACAGATTCCTGAATATTGTCGTACAATGGATGAATCAGAAATATTAGATAATTCCTTTAATCTAATTTTTAGCTGTGTGTGTATATATAATAATAATAATAATAATAATAATAACATATTATATTTTCTTTCCAGATTCCTGAATATTGTCGCACTATGGATGAATCAGAAATATTAGATAATTCCTTTAATCTAATATTTGCTTTTGATGAAATAGTTGCTCTTGGATACAGAGAATCTGTAAATTTGGCTCAAATACGAACCTTTGTGGAAATGGATTCACACGAAGAGAAAGTTTACAGAGCAGTGAGAGAAACACAGGAGAGGGAAGCAAGGACTAAATCAAAGGTAATTATATATATATATACACATACAGATATATATTGTATATGTACACACAGACACAGACATATATATACACACACACAGAGAAAGTTTATAGAGCAGTTAGAGAAACACAGGAACGAGAAGCAAGGACTAAATCAAAGGTAATTATATATATATATATATACACAGGTATATATATACACAGACACAGACAGATATATACACAAACACAGAGAAAGTTTATAGAGCAGTGAGAGAAACACAGGAAAGGGAAGCAAGGACTAAATCAAAGGTAATTATATATATATATACACACAGACATATATACAGTATATACACAGACAGATACATACACACACACAGAGAAAGTTTACAGAGCAGTGAGAGAAACACAGGAACGAGAAGCAAGGACTAAATCAAAGGTAATTATATATATATATATACACAGGTATATATATACACATAGACAGACAGATATATACACACACAGATACATACACACACACACAGAAAGTTTACAGAGCAGTGAGAGAAACTCAGGAACGAGAAGCAAGGACTAAATCAAAGGTAATTATATATATATATACACACAGGTATATATATACACACAGGTATATATATACACACAGACACAGACAGATACATACACACACACACAGAAAGTTTATAAAGCGGTGAGAGTAACACAAGAACGAAAAGCAAGAACTAAAATGAAGGTAAAAACACACATACATACACACACACAGTATGATTATATTTGTACACACAGACACACAGAGAATGTTTATAGAGTAGTGAGAGAAAGACGTACTAAAATGAAGGTAAATACACACACACACACACAAAGACAGACACACACACACACACACACACACACACAAAGACAGACACACACACACACACACACACAAAGACAGACACACACATACACACACACACACACATACACACACACACAAAGACAGACACACAGTATGATTATATTTTAAGGCATCAATAGGTATTTATAATTTATGTGATAATTATATATATTTTAAACATGTAGTCAAAGTCAATAATACGGCCACAATCAAATATCCACCAACACTTTCCTTCCATCGTAGTAATTATCTTGGTAATAAAGAACAACACATGTATGATTTTGCAAGACAACATAATAATAATGGAGGGGGTTGAGTTGACGTAAGGTGTTGTTGTATGATTATATTTTGATATGATACAGAACAACACCTCATAATAATAATAATAATAATAATAATGGAGGGGGTTGAGTTGACATAAGGTGTTGTTGTATGATTATATTTTGATATGATACTAATTTATTTGCAAGACGGAAGGAAAGTGTGGGTGGATATTTGATTGTGGCTGTACATATCTTCTGACTAACACATTGGTAGAGTCCTTGGCTGCAGTTTCTGTGGTCCAGGGTTCGGTCCTTGCTCGGGACACGGTAAAAAATCTTTCACTGATGCCAGAGGTGGGGGAAGGGGGGGTGGTGGGGGGGGGGTTTGTGTTGGCTGTCTGAGGTCTTCCTACTTACACAGACATAGTTGAAACTGACTTGGGTGTGACATGGGTGGAGAGGTCTGTGTGCCACTCATCATCTTTGTAATGTGTTGTTATAGTTGTGTTTGATACAGTCTAGTGTGTTGTTATATAGTGTTTAATACAGTCTAGTGTGTTGTTATATAGTGTTTAATACAGTCTAGTGTGTTCTATACAGTGTTTCATACAGTCTAGTGTGTACTTCACTCTGTACCATTGACTCACACTCATTGGAGGAACTTTAATACTATACTTTATAATATTTATGATATAATAACTTAACAATATACATAATAGTACAGTACGTAATAATATATTTATTATTATACATGAAAAAGCAAAGGAATTACAAAGAAAGAGAACTGAAGAAATGAAGTTAATAATACTAATAATACTAATAATAATACTAATACTAATACTAATAATAATAATACTAATAATAATAATAATAATACTATTACTATTATATTACACAAGAAAAGGCCAAGGAATTACAAAGGAAGAGAACTGAAGAAATAAAGTTAATAATTCTAATATTAATAATACTAATACTAATATTAATAATATTAATAATAATAATAATATTAATATTACTAATACTAATACTATTATATTACACAGGAAAAGGCCAAGGAATTACAAAGAAAGAGAACTGAAGAAATGAAGAGAAGTGGAGGAAGATCAATAACAAGTGGAGGAATAAACAACACAAACAACAATAGTGGAGGATTTGGTGTTTCTGGTGGATTTGGTGGAGTTTCATCCACATTTCCAGTTGATGCTATTACTACTAGTACTACTCAGGTGTGTATATGTGTATGTATGTATGTATATTATTACTACTATACAGGTGTGTATGTATGTATATTATTACTACATAGGTGTGTATATATGTGTGTATGTGTTTGGTGGAGTTTCATCCACATTTCCAGTTGATGCTATTACTACTAGTACTACTCAGGTGTGTATATATGTATGTATGTATATTATTAGTACTATACAGGTTAATGTATGTATATATATATTTGGTGGAGTTTCATCCACATTTCCAGTTGATGCTATTACTACTAGTACTACTACTCAGGTTAGTATGTGTGTATACTATTATTACTATTACTATACAGGTGTGTGTGTGTGTGTGTGTGTGTGTGTGTGTGTGTGTGTGTGTGTGTGGAGGAGAAAGTGTAACAGGAATTGATGGTCAGAGATTAGGTGGAAGGAAATGGTGGTAATAAAGATCAACTACCTGATAATAGACATTGGTTAGGTTAAGTTAGGTTAGGTTAGGTTAGGTTAGGTTAAGTTAAGGTTAGGTTAGGTTAGGTTAGGTTAGGTTAGGTTAGGTTAAGTTAAGTTAGGTTAGGTTAGGTTAGGTTAGGTTAAGGTTAAGTTAAGTTAGGTTAGGTTAGGTTAGGTTAGGTTAGGTTAGGTTAGGTTAGATTAGATTAGATTAGATTAGATTAGGTTAGGTTAGGTTAGGTTAGGTTAGGTTAGGTTAGGTTAGGTTAGGTTAGGTTGGTAAATAGGAGGGGCAGAAGTCAGTATTGAGGATGGTAATAAAAAGCAACTACCTGATAATAGACACTGGTTACTCAAATGGTACAAGTATCTTTCACCTGGGCTGTACCACCCATTCATGTGTCCAACTGTACATACAGGATTATATGTGTTAAGGAGATAAAGATATACATATGTAGTTTAACCAGTACAATTGTTTTATTTATTGTCTTTACAGGATACAAGAAGTCCTTCAATAAAGTCGTCTAATAAAGCCATAAACATTGATTAATTTGTATTATTTTTATTGTTATTATTATTATTATTATTATTGTCTTTACAGGATACAAGAAGTCCTTCAATAAAATCATCGTCTAATAAAGCCATGAAACTTGGAGGTAAAGCCAGAGACGTTGATTCATTATTATTATTATTATTATTATTATTATTATTATTGTTTTTACAGGATACAAGAAGTCCTTCAATAAAATCATCGTCTAATAAAGCCATGAAACTTGGAGGTAAAGCCAGAGACGTTGATTCATTTGTATTATTATTATTATTATTATTATTATTATTATTATTATTATTATTATTATTATTATTATTATCTTTACAGGATACAAGAAGTCCTTCAATAAAATCATCGTCTAATAAAGCCATGAAACTTGGAGGTAAAGCCAGAGACGTTGATTCATTTGTTGATCAACTAAAGTCTGAAGGAGAGAAAGTGACATCAAGTGACAACATGACACACAACAAGACAACAAACAATACCCCAGACATTGATATGGAACCGTAAGTATTAGTAGTAGTAGTAGTATTATTATATATTAATGTGAGATAACTCTGAGGGGTGAGAGGATGGAGGAGGTGAAGGAGTTTAAGTACCTGGGTACAGTTATGTGTAAACATGGAAGTATGGAAGGAGAAATTAGGGAGAGAGCAGTGAAGGGTAGACAGGTCATAGGATCACTGGGGAGGATTATGAAGGGTAGAAGTGTGAGTATGGAAGTGAAAAGGGAACTACGAAATAGTATAATCCTGCCAACACTGACATATGCGTCGGAGACATGGACATGGAGTAGGGCGCATCAGTCTAGAATAGGTGCTGTGGAAATGAGTTACTTGAGAGGAACATGTGGACTTACAAGGTGGGATGGAGAAAGTAATGAGAGTGTATATGAGAGATGTGGTATGAGTGAGAAGGCAATTGGTATTGAATGTGGAGTGGTTGAGAGAGTGAAACGTGATACATTGAGATGGTATGGACATGTAGAGAGAATGTAAGGTGAGGAATTTGTAAAGAAGGTGTATGGAAGTGAAGTTGTGGCACCTGGTGTGAGAGGCAGACCACCGGTTAGATGGCAGAACCTAAAGTTATTGTATGTTGATAATAATAATAATAATAATAATAATATTGATACAGTAATATTAAAAACATGTTTTAATGTTACAGAGTATTCAATGTAATGTGTGAAAAGATAGTGTTGTACACCATTAATATTAATATATTACATTTTGTTACAGAATACATATTGTAATGAGTGAAGAGATAGTGTTACATGCTGGTAGAGATGGTGGATTACAAAACATGGAAATACAAGGAATACTAAAACTAAGGATTACAGACTCTGACAGTGGATTTATTAAAATACAGGTATGTATATATATACACACAATATATATATATATATATACACACAGTTATAATACCCTTACTATATTACAAAACATGGAAATACAAGGAATACTAAAACTAAGGATTACAGACTCTGACAGTGGATTTATTAAAATACAGGTATGTATAGTATGTATATACACACACACACAATATATATATACACAATATATATATATATACACACAGTTATAATACCCTTACTATATTACAAAACATGGAAATACAAGGAATACTAAAACTAAGGATTACAAACTCTGACAGTGGATTTATTAAAATACAGGTATGTATAGTATTATATATACAGTATATACACACAATATGTATAGTATTATATACACACACACACAATATATATATATATATACACAGCTATAATACCCTTACTATATTACAAAACATGGAAATACAAGGAATACTAAAACTAAGGATTACAAACTCTGACAGTGGATTTATTAAAATACAGGTATGTATAGTATGTATATATATATACACATACACAATATATATATATATATATACACACAGTTATAATACCCTTACTATATTACAAAACATGGAAATACAAGGAATACTAAAACTAAGGATTACAAACTCTGACAGTGGATTTATTAAAATACAGGTATGTATAGTATGTATATACACACACACACAATATATATATACACAATATATATATATATACACACAGTTATAATACCCTTACTATATTACAAAACATGGAAATACAAGGAATACTAAAACTAAGGATTACAAACTCTGACAGTGGATTTATTAAAATACAGGTATGTATAGTATTATATATACAGTATATACACACAATATGTATAGTATTATATACACACACACACAATATATATATATATACACACAGCTATAATACCCTTACTATATTACAAAACATGGAAATACAAGGAATACTAAAACTAAGGATTACAAACTCTGACAGTGGATTTATTAAAATACAGGTATGTATAGTATATATATACACATATACACACACACCTGTAATATCATTACTTCATTTGCTGTAGTCACAAAAAATACCTTCTGTAATGTCACAAAAAATTCCAAGTAGTTGAAAATTCAGATAAAGACCAATACATACAACTACAAACTCAAACTAATGTTGAATGTGAACTTTATAAAACTAACTGATAATAAACTTATATAAATGATATTATTACAAACCATTTATTATTGAATTTATTGGTAGTGAATACTAACACATGACCATTACAATTACAAACTCATTTTAATGTTAACTTTGGAAAACTAACTGATAATAAACTTATATAAATGATATTATTACAAACCATTTATTATTGAATTTATTGGTAGTGAATACTAACACATGACCATTACAAATACAAACTCATTTTAATGTTTTATTAATGGTAAACTTTAACCAACATTGATAATAAGACTAATATAAATAATGCTAATATTACTATTAATATATTATTTTATTTCCAGGTTGAAAACACAGACACACGACCAATACAAATACAAACACATCCTAATGTTTTGTTAATGCTGAACATTGATAATAAGACTAATATTAATAATACTATTATTACTATTAATATATTATATTATTTTCAGGTTGAAAACACAGACACACGACCAATACAAATACAAACACATCCTAATGTTGATCGTGAACTTTGGAAAACTAACATTGATAATAACACTAATATAAATGTTACTATTATTACTACCATACTAATATTAATATATTATATTATTTCCAGGTTGAAAATACTGACACACGACCAATACAAATACAAACACACCCTAATATTAACTTTGGAAAACTAACATTGATAATATAAATGGTGCCATTATTATTACTACTGTACTAATATTAATATATTATATTATTTTCAGGTTGAAAACACAGACACACGACCAATACAAATACAAACTCATCCTAATGTTTTGTTAATGCTGAACATTGATAATAAGACTAATATTAATGTTACTATTATTACTATTAATATATTATATTATTTTCAGGTTGAAAACACTGACACACGACCAATACAAATACAAACACACCCTAATGTTAACTTTGGAAAACTAACATTGATAATATAAATGGTGCCATTATTATTACTACTACTATTAATATATTATATTATTTTCAGGTTGAAAACACAGACACACGACCAATACAAATACAAACTCATCCTAATGTTGATCGTGAACTTTGGAAAACTAAGGGACAAATTGGTATGAAGATGAACAACAAACCTTTTCCACACAACACAGATGTTGGTGTTTTAAAATGGAGATTCCACACGGTTGAAGACTCCTATGTTCCATTATCAAGTAAGTAATGTATATATAGTACCGGTATATATATATATATAGAGAGAGAGAAGTACTATGAGGGAAGAAGGTGTGTAGAAAGTGTTGGTGTTTTAAAATGGAGATTCCACACTGTTGAAGACTCTTATGTTCCATTATCAAGTAAGTATTATATATATATAGAGAGAGAGGAGAAGGAAGGAGAGAGGATTAGCAGGGAAGAAGGTGTGTAGAAAGTGTTGGTTTTTTTAAAATGGAGATTCCACACTGTTGAAGACTCCTATGTTCCTCTGTCAAGTAAGTATTGTGTGTGTATATATACAGGGTTATTCAAAACTACATTTACAAAATTACAGGGTAAAGTCCTGACATGATGTTAAACATAGTTCCATATGTATTTTTCAAAAATGTAAAAAGTTAATTACAGACATGAAAGCCAAATCCATTGCCGTGGGCGAATGATCGAACACTTTAAAATGAACTCCTCCCCCCCCCTCATCCCCTGCTCTCTCTTAAGTGGACGAGGCAAGTTTTAAAACGTATGAAGCAATGAAACCCTTATTGATCATGGCATTCAAACAGATCCGTTGGCTTTTAATGGATCCCAAGGCTTCGTGTTTCTTGTAATGTCAGATAAGTTAGTAGTACCTCCCTGGCATCTACACGTATCACTCGGTAAGTGTAACTCAACCACAAAACAATAACACGAGTACTTGGGATCAATTCGAAGCCTAAGGATCTGTTTGAATCCCTTGATCGATAAGGGTTTATTGCTTCATACGTTGCATTAAGTTCCCTCGTCTACCCGAGAGAGAACACAGGGTGCTGTAGGGGGGGGGGGGAGTTAATTTTAAAAGTGTTCGATCATTCGCCCACGGTAATGGATTTGGCTTTCATGTCTGTCATTAACTTTTCAAATTTTTGAAAAATACATATGGAAATATGTTTAACATCATGTCAGGACTTTACCCTGTCATTTTGTAAATGTAGTTTTGAATAACCCTGTATATATGGAGAGGAGAGATAAGTACTATGAGGGAAGAAGGTGTGTAGAAAGTGTTGGTGTGTTAAAATGGAGATTCCACACTGTTGAAGACTCCTATGTTCCATTATCAAGTAAGTATTGTATGTGTGTGTGTATATATATATATATATATATATATATATATAGAGAGAGAGAGAGAGAGAGAAGAGGAGGGAAGGAGAGAAGTACTGGGAGTTAATTAAGAAGAGGTATAGAAAGTGTTGGTGTGTTAAAATGGAGATTCCACACTGTTGAAGACTCTTATGTACCCCTGTCAAGTAAGTTAATTGTCAAGTGTTGTTGTTGAAGTTCTTTAAGTTGTCTGGCCAGGCAGC
Organism: Petrolisthes cinctipes; assembly: GCA_033782935.1. NCBI lineage: Eukaryota > Metazoa > Arthropoda > Malacostraca > Decapoda > Porcellanidae > Petrolisthes > Petrolisthes cinctipes. Next base: position 24,693 of record JAWQEG010007884.1, read on the forward strand.
CCCGAGCTCCTGAGGAAGACCATGGCCTGTGCCGGGCTTTGTCACAGTGCCCTCAGTGAGTGTATGTTGTGTTGTTGTGTACATTACAGTCTTCCATAATGTGTTTAATAGAGAGAGGTGTTGTGTTGCATCCTGGACAGGTATCCACAGAGTGTATGTTGTTGTGTTGGTGAGTGTGGTTGAGTATATTGCAGTCTTCCATAATGTGTTTAATAGAGAGAGGTGTTGTGTTGCATCCTGGACAGGTATCTACAGAGTGTATGTTGTTGAGTGTGGTTGAATATATTGCAGTGGGAGTGATGGTGGTT
>JAWQEG010007884.1:30000-60000 GCA_033782935.1 Petrolisthes cinctipes
ATAGTTCTCATATGGTAAATTACGTATGTCGTTGAAATAAAAACTGGTTCAGAATGCAACTATCTGGTCATATTAACATTATTAAGGTGGTAATTCTTTTTTGGTACTTTGGAGTGCCTTGATTCCTCCAAAGTATGCCAGGAAACAACAGGACCAGAAAAGCAAAAAATAATAGTGTTCTGTTGTTGCTTGGAATAGTTTGGAGGATTCAGTTGCTCCAGAATTACCAATACAAAACTTCCCCCTTAAGTACATGAGATGGACGCGAATTTATGCTGTCGACTGTACACTTGTCAGTACACACAGACAGACACAGCCACTCACATCCTCCAACCCTTACCTCGACACATTTAAGGTGATACTTCGCTTTCGTTACATTGGAGCTCTTCGATTCCTCCAAAATGTGCCAGGAAACAGGACCAGAAAAGCAAAAATAATGGTGTTCTGTTGCTTGGAATAGTTTGGAGGAAGATTCAGTTGCTCCAAATTTACCAACACCTATACCACACACACACACACACACACACACACACACACACACACACCATAAACAACACACCTATACCACACACACACACACACACACACCATAAACAACACACCTATACCACACACACACACACACACACACCATAAACAACACACCTATACCACACACACACACACACACACACACACACACCATAAACAACACACCTATACCACACACACACACACACCATAAACAACACACCTATACCACACACACACACACACACACCATAAACAACACACCTATACCACACACACACACACACACACACACACACCATAAACAACACACCTATACCACACACACACACACACACACACACACCATAAACAACACACCTATACCACACACACACACACACACACACCATAAACAACACACTTATACCACACACACACCTATACCCCACACACACACACACACACACACACACACACACCTATACCACACACACACACACACACACACACACACACCTATACCACACACCTATACCCCACACACACACACACACACACACACACACACACACACACACACAAAATACTTGGCATAACATACAATACATCCATGACATTCAAACAACATATTACGACCATCAAAAACAAATGCATGCAAAGACTTAAAGCCCTCAGATCACTTGCCAACACAACAATGAAACCACAACCACAGTGTATAAACAATATATCCGATTAGTAATGGAGATATTTAAACCCTGCCTTGGGTCTTAAACCTTACCGAGACTCAACTCAATGCCCTTCACACCCATACAGAATAAAGCCCTAAAGATAATGATAGACTACACAGCTACCAACCTCACTGACACACATCCCAGCACCCTTCACACCATACAGAATAAAGCCCTAAAGATAATGATAGACTGCACAACACCCACACCTATACCACCAACACCACCAACCTCACTGACACACATCCCAACACCCTTCACACCCATACAGAATAAAGCACTTAAGATAATGATAGACTGCACAACACCCACACCTATACCACCAACACCACCATCCTCACTGACACACATCCCAACACCCTTCACACCCATACAGAATAAAGCACTTAAGATAATGATAGGCTGCACAACACCCACACCTATACCACCAACACCACTAACCTCACTGACACACATCCCAACACCCTTCACCCCCATACAGAATAAAGCCCTAAAGATAATGACAGGCTGCACCCACACCTACACACCACCTTCACCACAAAACCAAAAGTCCTCAAAATCAAGGATCATCTTGACATGAGAGGCACACAAACACTTGCTGCTGCAGCCTCCACAAACCCACACCATCCACTACACTACATGGCACAACACCCACACACACACACACACTTACTTGCTGCAGCCTCCACAAACCCACACCATCCACTACACTACATGGCACAACACACACACACACACACACACTTACCTGCTGCAGCCTCCACAAACCCACACCATCCACTACACTACATGGCACAACACCCACACACACACAAACACTTACTTGCTGCAGCCTCCACACCATCCACTACACTACATGGCACAACACCCACACATGCCAAGGAACATCCAAACAACACCCAGTACACCATACCATACACAAATACTATCATCTCTTACACCCTGCCCACCCCAAACCAATCTCCAGAAACATATCCATACTCCAATCACTCATCAGTCCATCCAAACACTCAAAAACAACACACAGCTGTATGTACCACCTCCTGACATCCACCCATCTGAATATACATACTCCAATCACTCATCAGTCCATCCAAACACTCAAAAACAACACTCAGCTGTATGCACAACCTCCTGAAGTGAATTTTCAAAACCATTCTCAACCCCCTGAGAGAGGTTTAGAAGACTCACTTTTTCTAACTCTTTTCAACACTCCTTGTAGGCTACCCTGGTCCACCACTATCACCCATGGCTGTAACATATATACAGTACAAGTCTAGATAGATTGATTTATATTAGACGCCGCAACAGCGAGGTCATATAGCACCAGAGAAAGGTGATAGAGAGGTGTGACAGCAAGCAGGAAGGAAATAAAAGGAGAGAGAGAGAGTCGAGAGAGAGAGAGAGAGAGAGAGAGTTGAGAGAGTCTAGAGAGAGAGAGAGAGAGAGAGAGAGTCGAGAGAGAGAGAGAGAGAGAGAGAGAGAGTTGAGAGAGTCTAGAGAGAGAGAGAGAGAGAGAGAGAGAGAGTCGAGAGAGAGAGAGAGAGAGTCTAGAGAGAGAGAGAGAGAGTCTAGAGAGAGAGAGAGAGAGAGAGAGAGAGAGAGAGAGAGAGAGAGAGAGAGAGAGAGAGAGAGAGAGAGAGAGAGAGAGAGAGAGAGAGAGAGTCTAGAGAGAGAGAGAGAGAGAGAAAATAAATCAGTACAAGTCTAGTAAGAACCTGATTATTTAATTTTACGGAATACCAAAAGCACCAACCAACCAGACACAACAAATGAACGAGTCTACATTTACAGTAACTAAAAGAGACATTGGCTTCGGTACTGTATGGTTGGCAAGAACATAGCGAAGGGGGAAAATAAATACTGTATGTCCAAGTTAAGGTGGTAATTCACTTTTGTTACATTGGAGTGCCTTGATTCCTCCAAAGTATGCCAGGAAACAACAGGACCAGAAGAGCAAAAATAATGGTGTTTGTTCTGTTGTTGCTTGGAATAGTTTGGAGGATTCAGTTGCTCCAGATTTACCAACAAAAATAATGGTGTTCTGTTGTTGCTTGGAATAGTTTGGAGGATTCAGTTGCTCCAGATTTACCAACAAAAATAATGGTGTTCTGTTGTTGCTTGGAATAGTTTGGAGGATTCAGTTGCTCCAGATTTACCAACACAAAACTTCCCCCTTAAGGACCCTGTGATCGTGTATAAAATTGGAGACTTCTGATTCCTCCTAACTATACCATAAAACAATCTCCTTCCATATAGGTGTGTGTGATAATTAAGTGGATAATGAAGGTAGAAAAACCGTACGCAATAACGGTATTTCTTTCAATATTTACTGTAAATTTCCACGAAGGGGTCCTTAATTAACCGTCAAAATAAAGTACTGTACACACAACATTAAGTGGGTAAATTTGGGTTAATTATAATTATTAATGTACGGTACTTACTGCGTCTCTCAATGTAGTGAAGATTCAATGCAGATGTAGCCTATGTAGTGAAGATTCAATGTAGATGTAACCTATGTAGTGAAGATTCAATGCAGATGTACCCTATGTAGTGAAGATTCAATGCAGATGTACCCTATGTAGTGAAGATTCAAAGCAGATGTAGCCTATGTAGTGAAGATTCAATGCAGATGTAGCCTATGTAGTGAAGATTCAATGCAGATGTACCCTATGTAGTGAAGATTCAATGCAGATGTACCCTATGTAGTGAAGATTCAAAGCAGATGTACCCTATGTAGTGAAGATTCAATGCAGATGTAGCCTATGTAGTGAAGATTCAATGCAGATGTAACCTATGTAGTGAAGATTCAATGCAGATGTACCCTATGTAGTGAAGATTCAATGTAGATGTACCCTATGTAGTGAAGATTCAATGCAGATGTACCCTATGTAGTGAAGATTCAATGTAGATGTAACCTATGTAGTGAAGATTCAATGCAGATGTAGCCTATGTAGTGAAGATTCAATGTAGATGTAACCTATGTAGTGAAGATTCAATGCAGATGTACCCTATGTAGTGAAGATTCAATGCAGATGTACCCTATGTAGTGAAGATTCAATGCAGATGTAGCCTATGTAGTGAAGATTCAATGTAGATGTAACCTATGTAGTGAAGATTCAATGCAGATGTACCCTATGTAGTGAAGATTCAATGCAGATGTACCCTATGTAGTGAAGATTCAATGCAGATGTAGCCTATGTAGTGAAGATTCAATGCAGATGTAGCCTATGTAGTGAAGATTCAATGCAGATGTAGCCTATGTAGTGAAGATTCAATGCAGATGTAGCCTATGTAGTGAAGATTCAATGCAGATGTAGCCTATGTAGTGAAGATTCAATGCAGATGTAGCCTATGTAGTGAAGATTCAATGCAGATGTAGCCTATATAGTGAAGATGTGATTCTCTTGTTGGTGAATTGGGTATTTATTTAGTACCGTGAATTGGAAGATCTCTGCCGATTTCTCCAAACTAATAACGGTATTTATTGAAAGAATTACCGTTTTGTAGCAGTGTTGCCAGATCCGGCTGGGTCCCAGTATTTTACCCCTGTCATTTATTGTACTTTATCACGATTATTTCCCGGTAGTTTGCCCAGGTTAGGTCCCGGTAGTCTGATGCGGTCTAGGTTAGCTTAGGTCAGGTCAGGTCAGGTAAGGTCAGGCTAATTTCAAAATGCCCCATTTGAATATGCCCTATCTTGGAAATGGGGCATTTGTGGAGGAAATGCCATAGAAGAAAATAGTCTTAGAATGGTCTAAATAAGTGGGTAATGAAGGTAGAAAAACCGTACCCAATAACGGTAATTCATTCAATATTTACCCTAATAACTTACACCAGTACCTATACCACAACACCAACACCAGCCCTCAATGGTACCAACAGGGGAGTTGCTGTTTCGTAGCATAGTTTAATCTTGAGCCGTTTTTTTTTTTTTTTAAGCTAATTGGGTCTCATAACGCATTTTCACGCCTTAATCTGGGTCACGTTACTCATTTTCACTCTAATTTGGGTCTCAAAACGCATTTTCACGCCTTAATTTGGCTCATATTATTAATTTTCACTCTAATTTGGGTCACATAACGCATTTTCACGCCTTAATTTGGGTCTCACAACACGTATATTGGGTCTCATAACACGTATATTGGGTCTCATAACGCCTTAATTTGGGTCACAACACATTATCACTGCGTAATTTGGGTCTCATAACACATTTGCAATGCGTAATTTGGGTCACATAACACTTTCACTCCGTAATTTGGGTCTCAACACGTATATTGGGTCTCATAACGCCTTAAATTGGGTCTCATAACGCCGTAATTTGAGTCACATAACACATTTCAACGTATATAATGTTCTTCTATAGTCCACTCGAGCTGTCACACGAAGATAGTGACATAAAAATGGATAAAATGTATAAAAAAAAAAAATAGTTGACAGCAGTGAACCGGCAGACTGACCACGTGGGTTTGTTTACATTGTGACGTCATGACATCACGTGATCCACAAAAAAAAAAAATATTATTGACCTAATATTTATTTTAACATTTCTACTTCTGTTTTTTTTTACGCTAATTAATAAGAAATGAATACTTAAAATTATCAGAAGAAATTATTTGATGTTGGAATATAATTTTTACGCATAAAAAGGCATATACTATTATTATTATTATTATTATTATGAAGGTACATACATGAACTTGTAAAATTTAATTAAAGTAATTTCTTTTTGTCCCCTTAATTAATAAATTCCCTTCTTCTTGTGAAAATACCTTAAATTATTTAGAGAGATTCTTTACCAAGTTACAGGAATTCCTCTATTTTTCCTTAGATTTTTACCCACATGTTAGAAATTCTCAAGGAAATACCCTAGAAAACGGCAGTAGGTTTTGAATGGACAAATTAGGTTATATTTAGATTATGTTGGGTTTGATTAAATATGATTAAATTTAACACATATCTTATTTACTTTTAACACAGGGTCGAATAATGAATAACACACACACACACCTTTTAACACACTCAATAAATCACTTAGTGTGTATGGTAATGAATAACACACACACACACACTCACCTTTTAACACATGCTCAGTAAATCACTTATGTATTAGTGTGTATGGTAATGAATAACACACACACACACTCCTTTTAACACACTCAATAAATCACTTAGTGTGTATGGTAATGAATAACACACACACACACACACTCACCTTTTAACATTTGGTAGTCTTCAATGAGTGCAAAATAAAATATTGTTGCGTTGGATACAAATATTTATTAATTGTATATCTAAATTCCTTTATTTTTTATTAGAGAGTATACAGTATTAATGAAAACCAAATAATAACTGACCATCATAGGCAAAAGTAACAATATAATAATATGAGAAAAAATAAATAAAAATAAATTCACCATTAAACAAAGTGCTATCTATATACAGGCAATTCATTCTTCAACTGTCCCTCCTTTCCTTCTATTTCCTTGGTGTTTACTGTCCCTCCTTTCCTTCTATTTCCTTGGTGTTTACTGTCCCTCCTTTCCTTCTATTTCCTTGGTGTTTACTGTCCCTCCTTTCCTTCTATTTCCTTGGTGTTTACTGTCCCTCCTTTCCTTCTATTTCCTTGGTGTTTACTGTCCCTCCTTTCCTTCTATTTCCTTGGTGTTTACTGTCCCTCCTTTCCTTCTATTTCCTTGGTGTTTACTGTCCCTCCTTTCCTTCTATTTCCTTGGTGTTTACTGTCCCTCCTTTCCTTCCATTTCCTTGGTGTTTACTGTCTCTCCTTTCCTTCTATTTCCTTGGTGTTTACTGTCCCTCCTTTCCTTCTATTTCCTTGGTGTTTACTGTCCCTCCTTTCCTTCTATTTCCTTGGTGTTTACTGTCCCTCCTTTCCTTCTATTTCCTTGGTGTTTACTGTCCCTCCTTTCCTTCCATTTCCTTCATATTTACTGTCTCTCCTTTCCATCCCACGAAGGAAGGAAATAGAGGAAAGGATGAACAGGGAGAAGGTGATAAAAGCGGTGGGACAGGAAACACAAAAGGAAATAGATGGAAAGGAAAGGAGGGACAGGGAGAAGGTGATAAAAGGAAATAGAAGAAAAGGAAAGGTAGGAGGGACAGGGAGAAGGTGATAAAATTAAATAGAAGGAAAGGAAGGAGGGACAGGGAGGTGATAAAAGGAAATAGAAGAAAAGGAAAGGAAAGAACAGTTGAAGAATTGATTGAAAGGGTGTATCTGGGGACCAAAGGGGCACCCAAACCCTCAAACTAAAAATACCTCCTCCCACAAAAATACCCCATTTATTAACCCTAGAAAAAAAAAAAAAAAAATATATATATAGATGGTATTAATATTTCACAAAGCATCTGAACTAACTAACTAACTAATGATGTGGTCGTGAAAAATTTGGAGCAATTGATTCCTCCAAAGTATTCCCAAAAAACAACAACAATAATAACAACAACAACAGGACATCATCATTATTATTATTATTATTTTTATTATAATTGTTATTATAATTTTTATTATTATTGTTATTATTATTTTTATTATTATTTTTATTATTATTTTTATTATTGTTATTATTATTTTTATTATTATTGTTGTTGTTGTTGTTGATGTGGTTCTGTTTTGTTTCCTGGCATATTTTGGAGGAATCAATTCACTCCAATTAATCCAAATAGTACTACTACTACTACTACTACTATCACCTTACTTAGAAACTGTGTACATATATAACTTTCAACTAAATAATAATAATAATAATAATAATAATAATAATAAAAATAATAATAATAATGAAAATAATAATAATAATAATAATAATAATAATAATGAAAATAATAATAATAATAATAATAATAATAATAATGTGGTGCTTACAAACAAACCTATTCTATTTTTTTTTTTTTTTATCTATAACTATAGTAATTATTTTCTTTCTCTCCCTCTCTCTCTCTCTCCACTATCTTTTCTCTCTCTCTCTCTCTCTCCACCATCTTTTCTCTCCCTCCCTCTCTCCACTATCTTTTCTCTCTCTCTCTCCCTTCACTATCTTTTCTCTCTCTCTCTCTCTACCATCTTCTCTTTCTCTCTCTCCACCATCTTCTCCTTCTCTCTCCTCCATCTTTTCTCTCTCTCTCTCTCCACCATCTTCTCTCTCTCTCTCTCTTTCTTTAGTTAATTTCATAAGTGTTTGTTTTGAGTAGAGTTTCCTGTGAGAAGTTAACCGCTGCTCCATCAGTGTTACCAACTACACCCAACACCTGTAAATAAAACAATTATATATATTAATTAATAGTGATAAAACACACACACAAACATACATACATACACACACACACACACACACACACACATTATTACTACACCCAACACCTGTAAATAAAACAATTATATATATGAATTAATAGTGATAAAACACACACAAAAACATACACACACACACACACACACACACACACACACACACACACATTATTACTACACCCAACACCTGTAAATAAAACAATTATATATATTAATTAATACTGACAAAACACACACAAAAACATACACACATACATGAGGCGCACCCTAGCAAAAGGATACTAACCCCCACGAAGGCAAAAATTGAGATTTTTATATGTACAGAATCTGGCATTCCTGCTGTACAAGTTGGTGGAGTTAGTATTGTTCTTCAGACACTTTCATAAGGTTGGAAGTCCTATTATATACAAAGTGGTATTCTGCTTAGATTACTGGGAACATACTTAGGCAGGGGACGCCAGGGTAAATGGGAACTAACTCCACTCGCTCTCAAGCAGCCAATGTGAGACGAGATGCAAGATGGTCGGGCCAATGAGAGTGTGGGAATCTCACCATGTGACCATTGCCTGCCTTACTCATAACACAGTTCACTACCCAGCTGTCCTTGTCATTACACAACGTCTGCTTACTCCATGGATTTACTCCTTTTTTTTTGCCACTTTAATGGATAATAAAGACATGAAGAGTGGGGTGGGAGGGTTGAGGGGAATTTTGGAGAGGTAAACAAAGTAAAAGTGAAAGTCAACACTCGGATGTCTACACATGGATTGGTGAGTAGAAAGAACAAAATTATTACAAATAATGATCAAATTTTTATGTTATATCAATTGAAAGCTGAATTCCTCAGTTTTCATTTGATATACAGCACTTCATTCTAACTCAAAAAGTTTTTGAACTGATCATTCCCAATCTTTAACTGCATTTTCTGGCGAATATTGATTTTGTTAGTTAATATCCTTATGCTTCGGCACACCTCATATATATACACATACATATATATATTTACCTTTAAACCACAATAAGGTAGGCTTGATGTAAATGACACACAAACAGCTGTATATACACATATATACATACATATATATATATATATATACACATACCTTTAATCCACAATAAGGTAGGCTTGATGTAAATGACACACAGACAGGAAAGAAATTATCAGGTATTCCTCTTGCAGTAAAGTCTAACGCAGCTGTTGGTGAGTTTTTATCAATAATTGGTATTTTCCAAATCAAACATGATCTTGAACGATCATATTCATGTTCACCTTCACATTCATTAATGAGTGGAGAAGGTGATCCTAAAGCCAATGGTATTGTTATTATTACTTCATTTAATTCCATTGTAATATTTTCCAAATTATATTCAATGTTGACATCACAACCTCCACTACCATTGTCTTGTGGCCAGCAGTTAACTGTAAAAGAATAAATAATATTAATATTATATATATATACAGACACATGTACACACATGTAAACACATTGGTTTCCAAATTATATTCAATGTTGACATCACAACCTCCTGAACCATTGTCTTGTGGCCAGCAGTTAACTGTAAGAAAATAAATAATATTAATATTATATATATATAATTATATATATACACACACACATACACACATGTTCAAGTTCAAGTTTTAGGGTCCCGCAGAGGGCCGCTCATGGGCGGCATAATATGCGGGGGTTGTGCGGGGGATTTAGGGATCCAGGGCAGGATTAGGAAGAGGGTTAGAATAAGGGTGGATTGGGTCAGGAACTGTGGGTTGAGGATTAGGATTGGGGAGGTAATGATTGGTGATGCTATTTCTAAACGTGTCAAGAGTGGGGCTATTAACTACGTGAGATGGGAGATGATTCCACTCTTGGATGCTGCGGGGAAAGAATGAGTGCCTAAATATATCAGTACTTGTCTGGTATGTATGGTATTTTAAGTTGTGGCTGCCTCTAGTGGATCGTATACTTGTAGGGTGTAGATATGTGTGTAAATATATCAGTGCTTGTCTGGTATGTATGGTATTTTAAGTTGTGGCTGCCTCTAGTGGATCGTATACTTGTAGGGTGTAGATATGTGTGTAAATATATCAGTACTTGTCTGGTATGTATGGTATTTTAAGTTGTGGCTGCCTCTAGTGGATCGTATACTTGTAGGGTGTAGATATGTGTGTAAATATATCAGTGCTTGTCTGGTATGTATGGTATTTTAAGTTGTGGCTGCCTCTAGTGGATCGTATACTTGTAGGGTGTAGATATGTGTCTTTGTCTATGTCAACTAACTTGTTTGTGATTTTGTATATCATCTGTTGTCTGTGTATCTGTCTTCGTGTTACTAATGGGTCTAGTTTTGTGTCTTGTTTAAGCAAAGTGACTGATGTAGTGTGTGTGTCTGTAATCACGTCTGGCCCATCTTGCAGTCTTGTTTTGTATGGACTCTAATTTATTGATATTATTGTAAGTGTGTGGGTCCCAGACGGTGTCGCAATAATCTAAATGTGGCCGAACGAAAGTGTTATATGCAATAATTTTGGTGTCTGTGTTACACCTGCTGAGGTTCCTGCGCAAGAACCCCAGGACAAACACATTGGTTTCCAAATTATATTCAATGTTGACATCACAACTTCCTGAACCATTATCTTGTGGCCAGCAGTTAACTGTAAAAGAAATATTATTATTAATAATAACACACATACACACACACTTACTTGACAAAGGAACATAAGAGTCTTCAACAGTGTGGAATCTCCATTTTAACACACCAACACTTTCTATCACCCCTTCTTAATTAACTCCCAGTACTTCTCTCCTTCCCTCCTCTTCTCTCTCTCTCCATATATATATATATACACACATACATAACTTACTTGATAATGGAACATAGGAGTCTTCAACAGTGTGGAATCTCCATTTTAACACACCAACACTATCTACACACCTTCTTCCCTCATAATACTTCTCTCTCTATATATATATAATATACAGTACTGTATATATATATAATACTTACTTGATAATGGAACATAAGAGTCTTCAACAGTGTGGAATCTCCATTTTAAAACACCAACACTTTCTACACACCTTCTTCCCTCATAGTACTTATCTCTCCTCTCTCCTCTCTCTCTCTCTATATATATATATACATACATACATATATAACTTACTTGATAATGGAACATAAGAGTCTTCAACAGTGTGGAATCTCCATTTTAACACACCAACACACCTTCTTAACTCCCAGTACTTCTCTCCTTCCCTCTCCTCTCTCTATATATATATATTACTACTCTCTCCTCTCCATATATATAATACTTACTTGATAATGGAACAAAGGAGTCTTCAACAGTGTGGAATCTCCATTTTAAAACACCAACACTTTCTATACTCCTTCTTAACTCCCAGTACTTCTCTCCTTCCCTCTCCTCTCTCTATATATATATATACACACATAATACTTACTTGACAGAGGAACATAAGAGTCTTCAACAGTGTGGAATCTCCATTTTAAAACACCAACACTTTCTTCCCTCATAATACTTCCCTCTTCTCTCCATATATATATATATATATATACACACATACATTACTTACTTGATAATGGTACAAAGGAGTCTTCAACCGTGTGGAATCTCCATTTTAAAACACCAACACTATCTTCCCTCATAGTACTTCTCTCTCTCTCCATATATATATATAGTACTTCTCTCTCCTTCCCTCCATATATATATATATATATATATACTGTATATAACTTACTTGACAAAGGAACATAGGAGTCTTCAACCGTGTGGAATCTCCATTTTAAAACACCAACACTTTCTATACTCCTTCTTAACTCCCAGTACTTCTCTCCTTCCCTCTCCTCTCTCTATATATATATATTACTACTCTCTCCTCTCCATATATATATATATATATACACACATACATTACTTACTTGATAATGGTACAAAGGAGTCTTCAACCGTGTGGAATCTCCATTTTAAAACACCAACATCTGTGTTGTGTGGAAAAGGTTTGTTGTTCATCTTCATACCAATTTGTCCCTTAGTTTTCCAAAGTTCACGATCAACATTAGGGTGTGTTTGTATTTGTATTGGTCGTGTGTCAGTATTTTCAACCTGTAAATAAAATATGTTAATAATAGTACAGTAGTAATAATAGTAACATTAATATTAGTGTTATTATCAATGTTAGTTTTCCAAAGTTCACGATCAACATTAGGATGTGTTTGTATTTGTATTGGTCGTGTGTCTGTGTTTTCAACCTGGAAATTAAATAATATATTAATAATAGTATCATTAATATTAGTCTTATTATCAATGTTCACCATTAACAAAACATTAGGATGTGTTTGTATTTGTATTGGTCGTGTGTCAGTATTTTCAACCTGTAAATAGAATAATATATTAATATTAGTATGGTAGTAATAATAGCATTATTAATATTATCAATGTTGGTTAAAGTTCACCATTAACAAAACATTAGGATGTGTTTGTATTTGTATTGGTCGTGTGTCAGTGTTTTCAACCTGGAAATAATATAATATATTAATATTAGTATGGTAGTAATAATAATGGCACCATTTATATTATCAATGTTAGTTTTCCAAAGTTAACATTAGGATGAGTTTGTATTTGTATTGGTCGTGTGTCAGTGTTTTCAACCTGGAAATAAAATAATATGTTAATATTAGTACGGTAGTAATAATAGCATTATTAATATTAGTCTTATTATCAAAGTTCAGCATTAACAAAACATTAGGATCAGTTTGTATTTGTATTGGTTGTGTGTCAGTGTTTTCAACCTGGAAATAGAATACAGTAATATGTTAATAGTAGTAGTAATAATAATAGTATCGTTTATATTAGTTGTACAGTATTATTAATGTTGGTTTTCCAAAGTTTACCATTAATAAAACATTAGGATGAGTTTGTATTTGTATAGGCCTGGTGTCAGTATTTTCAACCTTAAAATAACAATAATAGTAAAAGTATGTTATTAATATATGTACTACAATGTCGTCAGAAAAAGAAAAGACTAGTACCCGATTTATATAATAGTAATATCACTGTATTATTATTATTATTAAAAAGTTATCAGTATACAATAATTATAAGGAATATAATTTGTGTCAATATAGCAGAGGAGGTAAGGATATATTAGTTATGTGTGTGTGTGTGTGTGTGTGTGTGTGTGTGTGTGTGTGTGTGTGTGTGTGTGTGTGTGTGTGTGTGTATTGTTGTATTAGTTGTGTGTGTGTGTGTATTGTTGTATTAGTTGTGTGTGTGTGTGTGTGTGTGTGTGTGTGTTTTGTATTGGTCTTGTATCTGAATTTTCAACTACTTTTTTTGTATTTTTTGTGACATTACAGGAGGTGATTTTTTGATATTACAGGGGGTATTTTTTGTGACTACAGCAAATGAAGTATGGATTATTATAGCTGTGTGTGTGTGTGTGTGTGTGTATATATATATAATACTATACATACCTGTATTTTAATAAATCCACTGTCAGAGTCTGTAATCCTTAGTTTTAGTATTCCTTGTATTTCCATGTTTTGTAATCCACCATCTCTACCAGCATGTAACACTATCTCTTCACTCATTACAATATGTATTCTGTAACAAAATGTAATATATTATCACTATTAGAAACACATTATTATCATTATTATTATTAGCAAACATTATTATCATTATCACTATTACTAACACATTATTATCATTATCACTTTTACTAACACATTATTATCATTATCACTATTAGTAACATTATTATCATTATTATTATCATTATCACTATTAGCAAACATTATTATCATTATCACTATTTGTAAACATTATTATCATTATCACTATTTGCAACACATTATTATCATTATCACTATTACTAACACATTATTATCATTATCACTATTAGTAACATTATTATCATTATTATTATTATTATCACTACTGTATTAGCAAAACATATCATTATCATTATCACTATTAGTAACACATTATTATCATTATTAGTATTATTATTATTATTATTATTTTGTTATACAGTACTATGTAATAATATTATTATTATTATTATTATTATTATTAGCAATATTTAACAATGGTTGTGTTGGGTTAGGTGTGTGTGTAGGTGTGTGTGTGTGTGTAGGTGTAGGTGTGTGTGTGTGTATTTGTAGGTGTGTGTGTGTGTGTGTGTGTGTAGGTGTGTGTGTAGGTGTAGGTGTGTGTGTAGGTGTAGGTGTGTGTGTAGGTGTAGGTGTGTGTAGGTGTGTGTGTGTGTGTAGGTGTAGGTGTGTGTGTGTGTGTGTGTGTGACTGTGTGTGTGTGTGTGACTGTGTGTGTGTGTAGGTGTGTGTGTGACTGTGTGTGTGTGTAGGTGTGTGTGTGACTGTGTGTGTGTGTGTGTGTGTGTGTGTGCGTGTGTGTGTGCGCGTGTCTGTGTGTGTGTGTCTGTTTATTTTAATAATATTACACCACTTATATTCCGAACAAGAAAACGTAAATAGATTAGAAAAAAAAAAAGAACACAATGACTTTAACACAACCTATACCAACTATCACTTAATTAACGTTAATAAAACATCTCCTGAAATAACTCATAAACAAGTTCTTAAAAACACACATATTATTTTAGTATTCTATGCTTAGAATTGCATATACTTTCATTTCTCTGGTCTCCGAAACAACTAGTGAGACACCCTGTATAATAATAATAATAATATATAATAATAATAATAATAGTAATAGTAATATATATTATAATAATAATAATAATAATAAATAATAATAATAATAATAATAATAATAATAATATATATAATAATAATAATAATAATAATAATAATAATAATAATACTACTAATACTTAAGGTTTCATGTCAATGTCTGGGGTATTGTTTGTTGTCTTGTTGTGTGTATAATAATAATAATAATAATAATAATACTAATAATAATACTTACGGTTCCATATCAATGTCTCGGGTATTGTTTGTTGTCTTGTTGTGTGTATAATAATAATAATAATACTAATAATAATAATACTAATAATAATAATACTAATACTAATACTTACGGTTCCATATCAATGTCTGGGGTATTGTTTGTTGTCTTGTTGTGTGTATAATAATAATAATAATAATAATAATAATAATAATAATAATAATAATATATATAATAATATATATAATAATAATAATATATATAATAATAATAATATATATAATAATAATAATATATATAATAATAATAATATATATAATAATAATAATATATAATAATAATAATACTAATACTTACGGTTCCATGTCAATGTCTGGGGTATTGTTTGTTGTCTTGTTGTGTGTCATGTTGTCACTTGATGTCACTTTCTCTCCTTCAGACTTTAGTTGATCAACAAATGAATCAACGTCTCTGGCTTTACCTCCAAGTTTCATGGCCTTATTAGACGATGATTTTATTGAAGGACTTCTTGTATCCTGTAAAGACAATAATAATACATAATACAGTACAAAAATACATAATAATAATAATAATAATAGATTCACTGTATCCTGTAAATAGATGAGAAATTACTGTAACTGCTGTAATGGTGTTATAGTCTAAGTACAGCCACAATCAAATATCCACCCACACTTTCCTTCCATCGTAGTAAATATCTTGGTAATAAAGAACAACACGTGTATAATTTTGCAGCACCTCATAATAATAATAATAATAATTGAGGGGGTTAAGTTGACGTAAGATGTTGTTGTTGTATGATTATATTTTGCAGCACCTCATAATAATAATAATAATTGAAAGGGGTTGAGTTGACGTAAGATGTTATTGTTGTATGATTATATTTTGATATGATACTGATTTATTTGTACGATGGAAGGAAGGAAAGTGTGGGTGGTTATTTGATTGTGACTGTACATAATATAAGCTTAGTTAAGTATGTATTGATTCATTAGAAATGGTAGAAATGGTAGAAATAGTAGAAATGGTAGAAAAAGTAGAAATGGTAGAAATAGTAGAAATAGTAGAAATGGTAGAAATAGTAGAAATGGTAGAAATAGTAGAAATAGTAGAAATGGTAGAAATGGTAGAAATAGTAGAAATGGTAGAAATAGTAGAAATGGTAGAAATAGTAGAAATAGTAGAAATGGTAGAAATAGTAGAAATGGTAGAAATGGTAGAAATGGTAGAAATGGTAGAAATAGTAGAAATAGTAGAAATGGTAGAAATAGTAGAAATGGTAGAAATAGTAGAAATAGTAGAAATGGTAGAAATAGTAGAAATAGTAGAAATGGTAGAAATGGTAGAAATAGGAGTGTTGTAAGAGAAGGAGTTAGTGTGTTGTTTATGTGTGATTCTGCTAGTAATAGTATACACACACATACATACATACATACACACCTGTGTACTACTATAGTCTATTTCATTTCATCTGACATCGAGGATCTGTAAAATGTCAACATTGCATTGGCAGCTGTTGATTGGCTGAACAAACATTGTCCTTAACCCTTGACTCATTGATATAAACATTTAAATTAACCCTTCATTAACTTCATTGTATGATCCTGAGATGCAAAGAAAATTCTCATTTGTTATTTCATATATGTAAATTATGTCCATCTGTTGTATTAACCATATAAACTTTGTTATTTGATATATGTAAATTATGTCCATCTGTTGTATTAACCATATAAACACACACAATTGTATTAACCATATAAACACACACAATTGTATTAATCATATAAACACACACAAGAAAATAAAATTTAAATCCAAGTCAACTATCTTTAAACGTAAACGAACACAATATTCCAGTCAATTTTGTTTCTCCAAGTTTTACTTAGATAAATAGATATCTGTCTTTATATACATTCTTAAAAGGAAATCTAATATTTATTGACTTAAAATGGCATGAAAATTGTTATAATATAGACAGAAATACGAGGTGAGCTACAACTATTTATTGAATTAAAATGGCATGAAAATTGTTATAATATAGACAGAAATACGAGGTGTGCTTTAGAAAAAAAAAAAAAAAACTCACTTCGTATTTCTGTCTATATTATAACAATTTTCATGCCATTTTAAGTCAATAAATATTAGATTTCCTTTTAAGAATGTATATAAAGACAGATATCTATTTATCTAAGTAAAACTTGGAGAAACAAAATTGACTGGAATATTGTGTTCATTTACGTTTAAAGATAGTTGACTTGGATTTAAATTTTATTTTCTTGTGTGTGTTTATATGATTAATACAATTGTGTGTGTTTATATGGTTAATACAATTGTGTGTGTTTATATGGTTAATACAACAGATGGACATAATTTACATATATCAAATAACAAAGTTTATATGGTCAATACAACAGATGGACATAATTTACATATATGAAATAACAAAGTTTATATGGTTAATACAACAGATGGACATAATTTACATATATCAAATAACAAAGTTTATATGGTTAATACAACAGATGGACATAATTTACATATAACAAATAACAAAGTTTATATGGTTAATACAACAGATGGACATAATTTACATATATGAAATAACAAAGTTTATATGGTTAATACAACAGATGGACATAATTTACATATATCAAATAACAAAGTTTATATGGTTAATACAACAGATGGACATAATTTACATATAACAAATAACAAAGTTTATATGGTTAATACAACAGATGGACATAATTTACATATATGAAATAACAAAGTTTATATGGTTAATACAACAGATGGACATAATTTACATATATCAAATAACAAAGTTTATATGGTTAATACAACAGATGGACATAATTTACATATAACAAATAACAAAGTTTATATGGTTAATACAACAGATGGACATAATTTACATATATCAAATAACAAAGTTTATATGGTTAATACAACAGATGGACATAATTTACATATAACAAATAACAAAGTTTATATGGTTAATACAACAGATGGACATAATTTACATATATGAAATAACAAATGAGAATTTTCTTTGCATCTCAGGATCATACAATGAAGTTAATGAAGGGTTAATTTAAATGTTTATATCAATGAGTCAAGGGTTAAGGACAATGTTTGTTCAGCCAATCAACAGCTGCCAATGCAATGTTGACATTTTACAGATCCTCGATGTCAGATGAAATGAAATAGACTATAGTAATAATAACATACATACATTAACCTGTATAGTAGTAATATTATACATACATACAGTACATACATACATACACACCTGAGTAGTACTAGTAGTACTAGTATACATACATTAACCTGTATAGTAGTAATAGTATACATACATACCTGAATAGTACTAGTAGTACTAGTATACATACATACATACATACATACATACCTGAGTAGTACTAGTATACATACATTAACCTGTATAGTAGTAATAGTATACATACATACATACCTGAGTAGTACTAGTAGTACTAGTATACATACATTAACCTGTATAGTAGTAATAGTATACATACATACATACACACTAACCTGAGTAGTACTAGTAGTAATAGCATCCACTGGTAATGTGGATGAAACTCCACCAAATACATACACACATATATATACAGCATGTATACGAAATACACCGACAAACTTTAGGATTATATTCTCCATCGAAAAACAAACCCACAATATTCTATGGTGAAATGCAGAATAACTACTTTTTGTAAAGGTATGTGTAGCCCAAGTCAGTGTACCTATGTCATCAACCGAACACTGGTACCACACCATCTATTCCCAGACCCCTCCCTCCCCCTCCCCCTGTCTCCATCATCCCCCCCAACAGGCAAACCACTGGTTATTGAGCATGCTGAGGCTGTTACAGACGTCCACCTCGTGTGTTTTGTTCAGCTACGAAACAGGTGGATAGGACATCATGGACCCGTTACCTGGTCACCACGATCTCCTTTGGATTTCTACCTATGGGGTCATGTAAAATCTGTAGTGTATGCAACGCCTGTCGACACAGAGGATGAACTGCTCGCACGAGTTCACGATACACCACGGGTATTCGAGTGTGTGCGGCAATCTTTGAGTGGCCGGTGTCAGCTGTGTATTGAATGTTGCGGTCAACATGTAGAACACATATTGTAATGTTATATGAGTGTAGTAGTGTTTGTAATAATAAAAATAATGAGGAATGTATTGTATTGTATTAATGTGCTCCAGATCCAATGGTTTCAACTATCCTTACTCCTAGCATAGTCATCCATGAGTATTGGACACTAAAGTTTGTTCACCGAAATAATCTCACAATATCCAGAATCACTATGCAATTTTAGAAGATAAGCATCATGACTAGAGAGGGTTATTTGCTATTGATTACTATTACAAAGTGTGAATAATGTTAAATGCTCACCAGCTAGTATCAGTTATTATGTAGAAAGAGGGTTGAAAATATGAGATTCTATCATTCATTAACTCCCTGATGCCGGGGGCTGAATGAGTGAAAACAACACTGTCACTCACTGGCTTATCATGATACCCAAACAACCATGGAGGGAGTAGCAGTGTTCCATTTGCTACAAGTGTAGACAGACAGACTTGGGATACTCAACTTCAACAACAAAGTTAATAATTTTGCATTTCACTATAGAATATTGTGGGTTTGTTTTTCCATGGAGAATATAATCCTAAAGTTTGTTGGTGTATTTCGTATACATGCTGTATACACACCTATGTAGTACTAGTATACATATATTAACCTGTATAGTAGTAATAATATACACATACATACACACACACACTAACCTGAGTAGTACTAGTAGTAATAGCATCAACTGGAAATGTGGATGAAACTCCACCAAATCCACCAGAAACACCAAATCCTCCACTATTGTTGTTTGTGTTGTTTATTCCTCCACTTGTTATTGATCTTCCTCCACTTCTCTTCATTTCTTCAGTTCTCTTCCTTTGTAATTCCTTGGCCTTTTCCTGTGTAATATAATAATAGTATTAATATTATTATTATTATTAGTAGTAGTATTATTATTATTAATATTATTATTATTATTATTATTAATATTAGTATTAGTATTATTAAATTCATTTCTTCAGTTCTCTTCCTTTGTAATTCCTTGGCCTTTTCCTGTGTAATATAATAGTATTAGTATTAGTATTATTATTATTATTATTATTATTATTATTAATATTAGTATTTTTAATATTATTAATATTAGTATTATTAACTTCATTTCTTCAGTTCTCTTCCTTTGTAATTCCTTGGCCTTTTCCTGTGTAATATAATAGTATTAGTATTAGTAATATTAATATTATTAACCATTTTAATTCTATCTATCTATTTATCTATAGCTCTGATGCCTCGTTCCTTACGGGAACTCCCCCCAAGGGGGTGGCCACGGCAGAAGTGCCTCCAGTTCTCCCTGTCCCAACACTCCCTCGTTACTTGGTCCATCCCTACTCTACCCCTCATGTTTCTCTCCTTTACATACTCTTCCACTCTGTTCTGCCATCTAACCGGTGGTCTGCCTCTCACACCAGGTGCCACAACTTCACTTCCATACACCTTCTTTACAAACTCCTCACCTTGCATTCTCTCTACATGTCCAAACCATCTCAATGTATCACGTTTCACTCTCTCAACCACTCCACATTCAATACCAATTGCCTTCTCACTCATACCACATCTCTCATACACACTCTCATTACTTTCTCCATCCCACCTTGTAAGTCCACATGTTCCTCTCAAGTAATTTATTTCCACAGCACCTATTCTAGAGTGATGAGCCCTACTCCATGTCCATGTCTCCGACGCATATGTCAGTGTTGGCAGGATTATACTATTTCGTAGTCCCCTTTTCACTTCCATACTCACACTTCTACCCTTCATAATCCTCCCCAGTGATCCTATGACCTGTCTACCCTTCACTGCTCTCTCCCTAATTTCTCCTTCCATACTTCCATGTTTACACATAACTGTACCCAGGTACTTAAACTCCTTCACCTCCTCCATCCTCTCACCCCTCAGAGTTATCTCACACTTCGTCCCAGTTGGTACAGCCACTCTGTAAGGTGTAGCAAAGTCAATCACTTCAGTTTCTGCTCTCTCAAATACCATCACTTTACTTTTACCCACATTCACCTTCAGTTTCCTTCGTTTACACACAGACTGAAATTCGTCCACCACTCTCTGTAAATTCCTTTCATTCTCGGCCATCAGCACAGTGTCATCTGCAAACAAACTTGCCACCAGGGACCAATTTGCTTCATTCAGCCTCAACTTCACCCCCAGACCATTCACTTTGGCTTTCACCTCTCATACAACCATCCATATATATATTGAACAACCACGGTGACATAACACACCCCTGTCTCAGCCCTACACTAATATTAAAACTCTCACTTAGATCACCCTCTACCCGTACACATGCTTTTGCACCTGCATAGAAGGCCTCAATGCCTTTCAGCAAAGGCCCCCCAACTCCATAAATTCTCAACACCTCTGTCATAGCTTTTCTATCAACCCTATCATATGCCTTCTCCAAATCCATGAAGGCAGCATACAACTTCTTACCCTTCCCAATATATTTCTCCACTATTGATTTTAATGTAAATATTTGGTCCACACATCCTCTACCCTTTCTGAACCCTCCCTGCTCCTCACTAACTTTATTCCCTGTTACTTCCATCAGTCTTTCAGTCAGAACCTTCCCGTAAACCTTCCACGGTACACTAAGAAGACTTATTCCCCTATAGCTACCACACTCATCCTTACTTCCCTTCCCCTTATACAGAGGTACAATTATGGCTCTCCTCCAATCCTCTGGCACCTCTCCCTGCCTCCAGGCCAATGTACATATAAGCAACATCCACTCCACCACTACCTCCCCCCCACACTTTAACATTTCAGCAGTTATCCCATCCACCCCTGGTGCCTTTCCCATCTTCAACTTTCCTATTGCTTTCCTAACCTCTTCCCTTCCTAATTCTCCCTGTACATCCTGTCGTCTAATTATTAGTGTTATTAGTTTGTTGGCTTTCTCCTGTGTAATATATTATCAACTATTTTAATCATTAAATATATTGTTATTAAATATTTTAAAGTATATTATGAAGATATATGAAATATTATTAAATATATTATTACTGTACTATTATGTATATTGTTAAGTTATTATATCATAAGTATTACAAAGTATTATAAGTATTATAAATACCTATTGATGCCTTAAAATATAATCATACTGTGTGTCTGTCTTTGTGTGTGTGTATGTGTGTTTTTACCTTCATTTTAGTCCTTGCTTCCCTTTCTTGTGTTTCTCTCACTGCTTTATAAACTTTCTCTGTGTATGTATAAATAGCTGTGTGTGTACATATATATATATATATCTGTCTGTCTGTGTGTACATATATATATCTGTGCCTGTCTGTCTATATATATATTTACCTTTGATTTAGTCCTTGCTTCCCTTTCCTGTGTTTCTCTCACTGCTCTATAAACTTTCTGTCTGTGTGTATATATCTGTCTGTGTCTATGTATATATATATACCTGTGTGTATATATATATATAATTACCTTTGATTTAGTCCTTGCTTCTCGTTCCTGTGTTTCTCTCACTGCTCTGTAAACTTTCTCTGTGTGTGTGTATATATCTGTCTCTCTATGTGTATATATATGTCTGTGTGTACATATACAATATATATATATATATAATTACCTTTGATTTAGTTCTTGCTTCTCGTTCCTGTGTTTCTCTCACTGCTCTGTAAACTTTCTCTGTGTGTGTGTGTGTATATATATGTCTTTATCTGTCTGTGTGTACATATATACAGTATATATATATATATATATATATAATTACCTTTGATTTAGTCCTTGCTTCTCGTTCCTGTGTTTCTCTCACTGCTCTATAAACTTTCTCTGTGTGTGTGTATATATATATCTGTCTGTATCTGTGTATATATATACAAGTGTGTATATATATATATAATTACCTTTGATTTAGTCCTTGCTTCCCTTTCCTGTGTTTCTCTCACTGCTCTGTAAACTTTCTCTTCGTGTGAATCCATTTCCACAAAGGTTCGTATTTGAGCCAAATTTACAGATTCTCTGTATCCAAGAGCAACTATTTCATCAAAAGCAAATATTAGATTAAAGGAATTATCTAATATTTCTGATTCATCCATAGTGCGACAATATTCAGGAATCTGGAAAGAAAAGTAATATATTATTATTATTATTATACACACACACACACACACTCTTATCCACATACAAGCAAATATTAGATTAAAGGAATTATCTAATATTTGGTGCACACACCCTCTACCCTTTCTGAACCCTCCCTGCTCCTCACTAACTTTATTCCCTGTTACTTCAATCAGTCTCTCAGTAAGGACCTTCCCATACACCTTCCCTGGTACACTATTAAGGCTTATTCCCCTATAGCTACCACACTCATCCTTACTTCCCTTCCCCTTATACAAAGGTACAATAATAATAATAACAACAACAACAATAATAATAATAATAATAATAATAATAATAATAATAATAATAATAATAATAATAATATACTTACCACCCTTGAAAATAGACGCAATGTTTCCAAATCTTCCAAAATATTACTTGCTCTTGTAGTAATAACAACAACAATAACAATAATAATAATAATAATAATAATAATAATAATAATACTTACCACCCTTGAAAATAGACGCAATGTTTCCAAATCTTCCAAAATATTACTTGCTCTTGTAGTAATAACAACAACAACAATAATAATAATAATAATAATAATAATAATAATAATAATACTTACCACCCTTGAAAATAGACGCAATGTTTCCAAATCTTCCAAAATATTACTTGCTCTTGTAGTAATAATAATAATAATAACAATAATAATAATAATAATAATATAGATAGATAGATAGAATAATAATAATAATAATAATATACTTACCACCCTTGAAAATAGACGCAATGTTTCCAAATCTTCCAAAATATTACTTGCTCTTGTAGTAATAAGTAATGTATATAATTTATCAATTGGTTGATAGACGTATCTTACTGATTCTGTTTCAACAAATGTATGTTGTCGACCAGATGACATAAGTTTAGGAAATGCAGCGAGTAATCCTTCAATACGAGATTTACTCATTTCAACAAACTGACGTGATACCAAGGCTTTACCTCCCTTAGTACACACACACGCAGCCAACAGTACCTGTAAAACAATACCCACATTAATATATATAGTATTAATATATATATATACACATATAGTATACATATAAATCCCTTAATAAAACCTTTAATATTAATACCAAGGCTTTACCTCCCTTGGTACACACACACGCAGCCAACAGTACCTGTAAAACAATACCCATATTAATATAATACATATATATACATAGTGTATACATATATATAAATACAGTATACATATAAATCCTTTAATAATAATACCAAGGCTTTACCTCCCTTAGTACACACACACACAGCCAACAGTACCTGTAAAACAATACCCACATTAATATATATTATTAATATATATATATACACATACAGTATACATATATATACATACAGTATACATATAAATCCTTTAATAAAACCTTTAACATTAATACCAAGGCTTTACCTCCCTTAGTACACACACACACAGCCAACAACACCTGCAAAACAATACCCACATTAATATATATACCACTAGTATACATATATATACACCCACAAGTACCAAATACATTCTACATTATAATAATAATAATAATAATGGTATTATTACAGAAATACGGAATTCTTGGCCAGGGCCGCGCAGTGTTACCACATCCGGCTAGGTCCCTGAAATTTGCCCGGTCACTTTATGATAGTTTACACCGGTTATATCCATGTAGTTTATTTAGGTTATATCCCGGTAGTTTGCCCAGGTTAGGTCCTGGTAGTCTGCCCAGGTTAGGTCCCGGTAGTCTGCCCAGGTTAGGTCCCGGTATTTTAAAGGTTAAAGGTCCGCCAATGAGTGGCAGTCAATGGGACAGTGTGTAACACACACTGTGTGTATTAAACACAACTATAACAACACATTACAAAGATGATGAGTGGCACACAGACCTCTCCACCCATGTGAGACCCAAGTCAGCTTCGGCTATGTCTGTGTAAGTAGGAAGACCTCAGACAGCCAACTCAAACCCCCCCCCCCCCCACCCCCTGCTCACAGGGGTGGTAACCTCTGGCATCAGTGGCATTTTTACCGTGTCCCGAGCAAGGACCGAACGCTGGACTACAGAATTGCAGCCACAGCCTCTACCACTGTGATAGCCAGAAGGTAGCCAGAAGTTTGCCCAGGTTAAGTCCCAGTAGTTTGCTGTGGTCTAGGTTAGTTTAGGTTAGACTAATTTCCAAATTATGTTTGTAAAACGGGTCATCTGTGAGAGAAACACCATAGATGAAAAGTGTGTTAGAATGGTCCAAAATAGTGGGTAATGATACTAAAATATGTAATATAATGAATGAACTACTTCTATAAATTTACCATTATTTATCATGTAACATTTGATAAGAGTTATAAATATAAGTTTTGGAATTAAATAACAGGAGACAAACTCTGCACTCACCATTTTGATCTTCTTATTGACCCAAATTACCATAAATAAATGCTGAACAAACAATAATTCACAAAAAAAATATTGACGTAATGAAAAAAGATGACACACACAAACACAACCACACAAATCCTTTATTTTACTTCATTTATTAGTAATTTATAATATATTTTCCTATTTCCATTTTCTATTAGCCGGTTCGGGTCCTCAGGCGGGTACCATTGGGCTTCTGTTGATCCACTTCCGAGATGGTAGAAGACTCGGCAAGTGTAATCATCAGTCATCACACCATTATACAGGTCGAAGGATTTTCCAAATAGATGTGTCTTTAGGTGTTTCTTGAAAATCTCCGTGTTTTGGGAGTCTTTGATGTGTCCAGGCAATCTGTTGTAGTCTTGGGGTCGATTCCACAGTCGTATTCGTTTGTTAGCTTCCCAACCAACCACACCTGTAAGGCTTCATTATTTTCCCAAAGCTGAGTACTGTATTCACATTCACAAAATCTATCCAACAGTTAGATAATGATGATCACTGTATAGTTTACTCACCAAATTCATTAAATAATTCACCCACAAGTCATTTAAACGACTAACATTCTTTCGTTTGCGTGCTTACAAACCAACACCAACCACTGTGGAATCGACCCTTGGTGCAGAAAAAAAGAAAGATCTCTTCCTAATATCTTAGTTAACTCTTGGTTCGAAAAGTCTATGTGGCTGAGCGGAGATTCTTGTAAAGGTCAACACCGTGGTCAGTCAGTCAGTAGGTTTCTCAGATACCTGGGACAACCTTTTTTCACCGCTTGGTAGGTTAGCAGACACAATTTATATATTTCCGTCAACAAGAGTGGGTTTTATTCACCGTATACTCTATCCTTAGCCTTTATCGGTAGCCAGTGTAGCTCAATTTATACTCTATCCTAGCCTTTATCGGTAGCCAGTGTAGTTCAATTTATACTCTATCCTAGCCTTTATCGGTAGCCAGTGTAGTTCAATTAGGCAGGGAGTAGCTCTATCAGGAGGTCTTTTGTGAAGGATTAATTTGGCTGCTTTGTTCATTAACACCTGTAGTCTCTTCAATAAATAATTTGGTAGCTTAAGGTAAATGGAGTTACAATAGTCGACTTATACCATAGTTCTGAATGAGAAATATTTAATGTAAAATAATAATAACAACACTCACAATTTTAATCTTCTTATTAACCCAAATTACCATAAATAAATGTTAAACAAACGATAATTCACAAAATTTTATCGACGTAATGAAAAAAGATAACACACACATTTCTTTATTTTACCCAATTTATTAGTAATTTAAACACATTTCCCTATTTAATATATAATAATAACAACAAAACTCACCATTTAGATCTTCTTATTAACCCAAATTACCGTAAATAAATGATAAACAAACAATAATTAAAAAAAAAATATTGACGTAATGAAAATTGACACACACACACACACACACACAATCCTTTATTTCACCCAATTTATTAGTTATTTAAACATATTTCCCTATTTAATATATAACAATAACAACACTCACCATTTTGTCTTCCTTATTTACCCCCAAAAAATTCGAAAAAACTCCAAAAATACACTTTAAAATGACGATAAACACACAAACACTTCTTCCTTCCTTCCTCCCCCTCAGGTGTTGTTGTCGTCGTCGTTGTTGTTTTGGATACGTGGCTGGAAAAGTGTTGTTGTTGTTGGTGGTGGTCATTCAGTTTTTTTAACGGCACTACTTTTTCTTTCGTCTTTTTTTTGTATTATTCATCCTAATAGTCGGTGAGCCAGTAGGGTTGATCGGTACCATCTGAGGGGAATAATGCTCATAGTGATTTTTGGCAAGGAAAACATCTCCTCTGAGTTAGAAAAATTATGATAGCATTGTACAGTTGCCAAAAGAGGAATTGCGACAGCTAGTGATAGAACATTAATATATTAATGTCCATAGTTGTTTGTAGGGATCATAAGTATGTATTACAGAAGGATATGTATATTTCCTTCTGTTATATATGCTTATAATAAGTCCATACAAATAGTTGTGGATATTAATATGGTTAAAGTTCCATCAGGATTTGTCGCAATTCTTCTTTTGGCAAGTGTACAAGTGGTAGTTTTATGTGTGCTATCATGTATTTTATAACAGTACAGTGATAATTTTGACATAGGGGTATAAATCAAGTTATAACACATAGAAAGCTACCGCTGCTGCAATGCTACCATACTTTTTTTAACACTAGGGGTGTATATCTTGCAAAAAATGGGTCCCTTAAACATGATAAACATTTTCATTACTGTTGAGAGGCTGTCCATGGAGTGTAGGCTATGTAAAAGAGTGTGTAAATAATGTTATATCTGCTGGTTGACCACTCTACATTCTACACGTTCTCCAATGGTGTACAGTCATGAGCACTAATAAGTATACAGCTTTGGTTGAAGCTTTGAACAGTCCACCAATTCACCAACAACGAAGTAATTCCAATGGAGATGTTATTGTGCATTTATTTACTGTCTCTAGGTATTCAAAGCACATATGTATACTTATTAGTGCTCGTGTCTATACCTACATTATTACTTAGTAAATCTATTTGCATTCTATTATATACTACTATTAAATATGTGTGTGTGTGTGTGTGTGTGTGTGTGTGTTCCAGAGTTGACCGGTGTATGTGTGTGTGTGTGTGTGTGTTCCAGAGTTGACCGGTGTGTGTGTGTGTGTGTGTGTGTTCAAGAGTTGACTAGGTGTGTGCAATTTACACATACACAAAACACAATCCATATATTATTATTTTTATTGTACACATAATCATCTACATTTATTAATACAGAATAATAATTAAGACTAATGAGTTTATTATGATGAACGAAACAAAATTATATTATTATTATTATTATTATCTATATTATTATTATTATTATTATTATCATAATCGTTATTATTATTACTACTACTACTACTACCACTACTACTATTACTACTACTACCACCACCACTACTACTATTACTACTACTACCACCACCATCACCACTACTACCACTACTACTATTATTTTCATTATTATTATTATTATTATTATTGTTATTAATGATATTGCTCCTACAAAATAATCCTTAAGATAGTAAAATTCTTCATGTTAAAATGGAGGCTACTGAAGTCTCCAAAAAATACCACGAACAGATTGATCCCCCTATTAGTAAAACAATTGATGTGATTTTGTTTCCTGGCATAGTTTGGAGGAATCAGAAGCCTTCTAAATGAGTATTACGAAAGAATCTGCTATTTCCTTGGTGTTTACTGTCTCTCCTTTCCTAATATTTCCTTGGTGTTTACAGTCTCTCCTTTCCTTCTATTTCCTTGGTGTTTACTGTCCCTCCTTTCCTTCCTTCTATTTCCTTGGTGTTTACTGTCCCTCCTTTCCTTCCTTCTAGTTCCTTGGTGTTTACTGTCCCTCCTTTCCTTCCTTCTATTTCCTTGGTGTTTACTGTCCCTCCTTTCCTTCCTTCTAGTTCCTTGGTGTTTACTGTCCCTCCTTTCCTTCCTTCTATTTCCTTGGTGTTTACTGTCCCTCCTTTCCTTCCTTCTAGTTCCTTGGTGTTTACTGTCCCTCCTTTCCTTCTATTTCCTTGGTGTTTACTGTCCCTCCTTTCCTTCTATTTCCTTGGTGTTTACTGTCCCTCCTTTCCTTCTATTTCCTTGGTGTTTACTGTCCCTCCTTTCCTTCCTTCTAGTTCCTCGGTGTTTACTGTCCCTCCTTTCCTTCCTTCTAGTTCCTTGGTGTTTACTGTCCCTCCTCTCCTTCTAGTTCCACACTTTACCAGAAAATAATGATACGTTTTGTTTTACTTTGAGGTCCCATTGT